>APFE031130796.1:22179-78627 GCA_000404065.3 Pinus taeda
TTCCCTCTGCCATTCATAAATCAGGTCCTTGATACCCTATTCAGGAAGTTTTTTTTTTTTTTTTCATTTTTGGATGGTTTTAGTGGTTACAACCAGATACAGATTACCCCAGAAGATCAATATTAAATGACTTTTACCTACCCTTGGGGAACCTTCGCATACATGGTTCTTTCTTTTGGACTCTGTAATGCACCAACAACTTTCCAAAGGGAAATATTGGGTTTTTTTTCGGATCTGTTGAATGATTGTCTAAAAATCTTCATGGATGACTTTACACCTTATGGTGATGCCTTTGAAACAACATTAGTTAATTTAGAAAAAGTATTAGAACAATGTGTGCAGATTAATGTTTCTTTAAGGACTTAAAGTGTCACATGATGATGAATGAAGGGATGTGCTAGGACATCTTATTTCTATTGACAAGATTAAAGTAGACCCTGCTAAGATAGAAGTAATCTTGAAAATCCCAATTCCAAAGAAACAGAAAGAGGTACTAGTTTTTTGGGTCATGTAGGGTAATATAGGATGTTTATAGAAAAAAATTCAAAGATTGCATATCCTTTATTCTCCTTACTTATGAAAGATGTGGAATTTTATGGACAGGGAAGTGTGACCATGCCTTTATGGAATTAAAGAACTGTGTATTAGCAGCTCCTATTTTGCAAGGACCAAATTGGAGTTTTCCATTTCACATAGCTACAGATGCATCTGCTACTTCCTTGGGAGATGTATTGGGCCAAGGAAAGAAAGCCATATTGTATCTATTACATAAGCAAGAACTTGACTCCAGATGAGATTAATTACACGGTGACAGAAAAATAGTTCCTTCTAGTAGTGCATGCCTTCAAAAAATTTAGAGACTACATCACAGGATATCAAGTGTTTGTACACACTAACCACTCTACCATTCACTTTTCAATGAATAAACCAACCACTAATGATAGGATTACACAATGGTTATTGTTGTTATAGGAATTTGATATAGCAATCCTAGATAAACTTGGGAAAGGTAATGTGGTGGCTGATTTTCTTTCTAGGCTAATTGTTGGTGATGAATGCATGCTTATTGAAGATTCTTTTCCTTATGAATACCTTTTTTCTATTTCAACTCACTCACCGTGGTATGTAGACATAACTAATTATCTTTCTACAAGAAGATTTCCACAATACCTATCCTCCAGAGAAAAGAAAAGAATTGTCCAAAAAAGTGCTAGATATTCTTGGATTGAGGGAAATCTCTATCACACTGGGCTAGATCATCAGATCAAGTGTTGCGTGAGGGAGGATGAAATATTTGATATCCTTAGATCTTGTCATGAGGAACCTTGTGGAGGACACTTTGCATATAAGAGGGCATGATACAAAGTGCTCTCAATAGGATACTATTGGCTAACAATATTTCAGGATGCTAAGAAATTTGTGAAGGGATGTGACAGTTGCCAGAGAATGGGTCAACCGCTCCAATTAGATGAGATGCCATTATGGCCTTAAATATTTTTATATCCATTTGATAATTGGGCCTTGGATTTCATAGGACCAGTTAACCCTTCATCCTAGCAAAAGTACTACATCTTGGACTGTACATACTATGTCACAAAATGTGTTGAGGCAAAGGCATTGACCAGAGCCACAGAGCAGGCTGTCCCAAACTTTTTGTTTGAAGACATTTTTGTTTTCTTGGGGATTCCCAGAGAAATAGTGACAGATGGAGGGCCCCAATTCACATCTCATTTTATTTGGAAGCTACTTAAAAAATACAAAATTTGTCATAGGATTACTTCACCTTATCATCCAAAAGTAAATGGCCAAGTGGAGAGAACCAACAAGGTTATTGAGGGAATTCTTACCAAGATTGTGGCCAGCCATCAGTGGAATTGCGCTAATAAAATTCCAGAGGTGATGTGGGCATACAGGACTACACGGAGGAATACTATAGGATTCTCACCATATGAATTAGTGTAATCATTTATTTTCCATAGAGTTCGAAATCAAGACATTAAGAACAACGCTACAGGTGAACTTGGATCTGGAAACAACACAAAAGCAATGGTTGAAACAACTCAATGAGCCAGATGAGAAAAGGCTAGCTGCTATTCAACAAACATACATCATTCAATAGAAAAGAGCTAAGTGGCATGGTAGATTCATTAAAAATAAGAAGTTTCAAAAATGAGATTGGGCTCTATTATATGATTCGAGATGCAAGGATTTCAATGGGAAGTTTTGCACGAAGTGGCTAGGTCCTTATGAAGTTGACACAATCTTTGACAATGGGACTGTGAATTTAGTTACTACTGACAATTCTAGGACACCATTACTCGCTAATGGGAACTGTCTTTGGCTATATCACAAACCCGCTTCAAAGGATTCATTCGTCAAAATTGTTGCGGATTATGACCTTCAAGTTATAGGGGTAGGGGAAAATTCTCCTACGCTACCAAATTCTTAATCTTCTAGCAAGTGTAACAACCGAAAACCAACTTTTGTTAGAAACTGTTACACCCAGTAAAAACAATGTAATAAAAAAATGTAAATAAGAATCTAATTGTGAAAACCTCTTATAGGGGCACAGGCAGAAAAATTGTGACTGTTGAAAATCACCATGTGGCGACTTTTACATGCTATTTTCTTTCTGTAATAAAATCATTTATCTCATGCACATCTTACAATATGTTGTTACAAGTTTTAGACTTTTCTTGTTCTTTTTAATTTTTTGTAAGTATCTGTAAGAGTAGTGTAAATAAGAATCTATTATATAAATAGTGTTAGCAATTATATTTTCTATTAGATGTTTAATAGCTAACAGCCTACAGCAGTGACCCAGGTGAAATTGTCTACCACAATAAATAGCATTCATCGACATCTTGCTACAGGAGAAAATGACACAACCAACAAGTCATCGCCGAAATTAATTATATCACTGGTACCTTTTCGCCAATCCATTTTTCCCACACCACGTCAGGTACATCACGCAAAAAGGTATATTTTTTTCCTATGTTTAACACTTTACGGAAATTAATATGGCACTTTCTTTGACGACGAAGGATGGCTATTGCATTAAACTCGGGGAGGGCGAATCATTTCGCAATCTATGATTTAAAACTAAAATTAAATAAACCTTGTAATCATTATTAAACCTTGTAATTATTGCTATCTCTTTATGCCAATCATGTCGAGGATTAAATCACATTTAAGGCAGACCTCCATGATCTAGGATCAATAATGAGATAAGAACATGTGTAGCATGATCCCCCTGATCTGATAGTCCTGCTTTTGTTGCCTATCTAATTTCCCTGATATCAACCTCAACAAAGAATTGCACCCTCACTTCAAAATTCTTAAGGAAAGAACAAAGAAACACATAGTGCAGTAACTGAAATAGAAATGGGAGGAGGAACAGTCTAGCATGAGCCCAATTCAACTGAAGCATTGGAAAATTTCCTCAAGGCATGCCAAATTCTTAAGGAAGCATGATGGATTGAGTTCTTCGAGCGACTTAAGGGATCAGAGGAGTCGGTTGCCATGGAATTTACTAAAAACCTGAACATAAACTAGATAGAGGTTAGGGGTTGAAGCTAGAAGTTACGAAAGAAGTAATTTCCCAATTAAGAACATTGCAGGCTAAGGGAAAAAGGTGGGTTAAGTGAAATATTAATTACCCCTCCCTTAAGGTGGAATTCCTACGATGAGAAGAGCAATTGAAGAAAACAAACAAGGAAATTGACAGGTTATCACTCCCTTAACCATGGGGAGTTGTCACCATGTACATCATCAAGTACATTACTTGTGAAGGAAGGGAAACAATCATGTTCAATTACCATTTTACACTATTAAACCACCTTTGACACATGCAACTGGTCAATCTCCCATATTTCCTACTAGAAAATATAAGGCACATGTCTATTGCCATGAAGATTGATGCACACCTAGAGAGTTGTTTTACCAACCACGACCTCATCATGTTAGTTGTGCTGGATACATTGGAATGCCAAGGTAGGGGATGGTAAGAGTTTATGAGTAGAAAGATGAGGACTTCACACTGAAGGCAAGATGAAATCCCTAATGACACTTGAAGGGGATCTAGGGAGACTGAAGAACAAGGGAAATCATCGAGAGGTAGGATTAAGAAAATATCAGTGGAGAAGTCGATAGGAGGAAGGTGCCTGAAGAAGAGGGTGAAATTCAGCTCATAGCCAGAACCTTCACCCCCATCCTGAAAGGAGCAAAGCAAGCACAAGGACACAGGGAAACAAAAAGAAAGGGAATATGCCCATCCGAAAGAGGTCCCTCTTTCAGGTAAAGATGAGACCCAACTTTTTCTTCGTAAAATTGAAAATTTATAAAAAGAAAATGAAGGAATGGAAACAATTAGAGGATAGTAAAGTAGAAGCATGGGTCTTGGGCTTGGACACCTTAGCAGAGGTTGTAGAAAAAATGAGGGCAAAAGCCACACCGAGTTTTGTATATGCAACATGTGCTAGGAATCTAGCAACAATGGGATAGAAAGTTTGTGTTGCAAACACCATTTCGATGGAAACTCAAACCAAACCCTTGGAAGCTATTACACAAGAAACTGTTAATGATGCTACTATTACATAGATCTAGCAATCGAAGTGGATCATCCCATGGTAATCGACCTAGAAGTTGATACATAAGAACCTGCCAATGACACTGTTGTTACACAAGAATGAACAATACAAGCAGACGATACTCAGGAAGAAAAAGAAAGATATGAACCAAAAGAACCTATTGACGAAGTAGTTGGTACATAGAAATGGGCAGTCGAAGCAGAGAAACTCAATCCTTGAGATGCTATTACACTCCCAAGTGATATTGCACATGAAGGAATGCATGGTCTTGAAGCAGGATGGTGTTCAGAGAAATTTCTACTAATATCAGAATTGCATAAATGGAAACAGTAGGCACTCTCCTTACAAAAGGGAGTGATCTCCCTGGAAGAACATCAAAAAGTTGTAGATTCTCTGAATGAATAGTGGGCTGAGAAGAAATTGGCAGAAGAATGGGAAAGATGGGAAACGAAGGAAGTTAGGAAGGAGAAGGAGAAGAAAATGCAGCTGTTATAGCGGCAAGTTCAAGATTTAACAGATGATAAACAAAAGTTGTATGAACTTGCCCTAAATCTACTAGGGTGTGGAAGACCCTCTCCATCCTACCTATTCTTTCTATGGGAAATATTTTATTTGTTTCAGTTGAAGGATGTCTATGAAAATAAACTGTATGTGTGTAATTCTATACGAGATATTTTGAAGTTTTATGTACTTACAATTTTAATGACCAAAGCTTACTATGTGAGTTGTTTCTTCATAATATAATCTGTGAGCATGTTATTTTGCACATGGTTGCGCACTTTTTCTCCTACATGGGGGACCTATAATTGCATTCTTTTATTTTGTTCATGAGAAATCAGATAGAATGGCACCTGGAGATGAAGTTAGTGGACACTAATGAAGAAAGGAAGCATTATGGATACGGGTGGAACCCGAAATGGCTACAGAGTTGAGGCGTCACTTTAGGATATTTATGAGTACTCTAGACGTCCGAGAGCAATCAGATATCTACAGAAGGAGAATCATGGGATTCTGACTCAACCTATTTTCACAGTTGACCCTTTTGGGTTTCCAAACTTCATGGTTGTTGTTACATGAGTCCCAGAGTATGCCCATATTGTGAGATCAATGGAGCCTCATGGATAGGGCTCAAGTTTAAATATCATTTGATTTGGCTTCCAGTGGAGGAGTATCAGCCCCATTATCAGTTGTGTGACTATGAGGAGGAATCTTGACTGCATCAGTTGATGGTCACTCAGGGCTATAGGTTCATTGATTAGGATACTATCAATGCTTACAACTTGATAGATCTAAAATGGAGGTACAACAATAGTATCTGATAATTTTGCATGAGGACATGAAATTGCTTCAATTGGGGGGGGATGTTGGGTGCAATTTTTGGGCATACTTTAGATACCTCTTTCCCCCATTTTCAACCATTTTACCTTTGAACTCACGAGCTTGACATCCTAATTATCGCTTTTCCTGGTTATAAGAAGCAACTCTTGTTGGGATGTATTATTTTTCTATCTTTGTTAAATATGAATGAAGTGATATCTTTTTGATGGCTAACTAGGGTAAGTGTGGAAGAAGTTCTCTGGCTCTTTTTCTTTTAGGTGTTTCTCGTGAATTCAAGGCCAAAGGATGGACAACTGTGTTGTTAATTCACAAATATGTTATGAGGATTTGCTGTTACAGACCATAGCTACTACACCACAAGTTGTTGTTACACCTCAAGTTGTTGTTATACCGTGAGAAGTTGTTACACCGTAACTGTTAGAGATAGTGGGTACTATTCCATGAGACAGCCATTGAGAAGCATGAATTATCTATGGGCGGTCAAAGAATCTAGGTGGTTATGATTTTAGAAAGTGGTGTTACTTGAATAGGCCTTGTATTTAGAAACTAATTGTAACAATTCCGATTTTCTTTTAATATCGATCAACATGAGAATCGTAAGATTCTCATGACTGATCTATTCCCTATTTTGAGCATGTAAACTTATAAAAGGATTCAGTTCCATGGAAGGGAACACGAAACACAAGATAGTATCATCATTTTGATTCTATAATTCACAATTATTTTAATACAAGAACATCATTGGTGATGATTTTACAGATTTTGTGTTGAATTCTTAACTAGTTCTTATTTCATCCCTATACCCTGCTAGGGAGGAAGGGCCCTCCTCTTTAGTAGGGATTGCAGTAGTAGTTGTAGCAGTATTGTATAATTCATAGAGTAAATTTGCTTCTATTTTTCAAATTTATGATATGTTGTTACACATGATTGATTTAAGTTGTAATATTTGATCAATTGGTTCAGTCATTGATATTGTGTGCCGCACGTCTATTTCTTGGTAAAACATGATGTGTGATTTCATTCATGTAGAATGATTTTTGATTTCTGCATGAGTGCTTAGTTTCTACAATTGGTTCAACGACATCTCTTTCCAGTCTTTATTTCTATCCTTGGCTGTTATGTATCAGCACAGATAGTGCAGACACCTTTGAGAGAATAGACCTACCCTGGTTGACAATTAAATGTTTGGGATTCAATCAATTGAACAATGATTACACCAACACAACACATTTTATGACATATTTCCATGTTGCCACTAGTAGATTATTTCATTGCTAATGCCTATGTGGAGCATGGTGGTTGTTAGTGGTTATCATGATGTTGCTGCAGGATCTTCAATGTTGGGATGGTGATGACCAAAGTGTTAAGTAGCCATCCACTAGCATATGGTTTGGATAGTGCTCCTATTGTTGCTACTACACATTGAGAGCGTATGTCATTTCTCACGGAGGCCTTATATTATGATGCACATGCCATGTTTTGCATTTTATTGTTGATTCTATATAGAGTATATTGATGCTCACTAATGGCATGTACTCATGTTATTTCATATTTTGGGAGAGCACACTTATGTGAGGTTGTTAAATCCATGTAATATCATTGTGTCATATTTTGGGTGTATTTCTCATGGAGAGACCCATGGTGTCTAGTATGTCTTGTCATTAGATATGTATGGGTCAATGGAAGTTCAAGTCATGTATTATTTTGTATATCTTTGATGTAGCCCCACTACATTGGGTGCATGATGTAAACTTAGGTCCATATAATTCTTGGTTAATGATAGGTGTAGAGGATTCATTTTTCAATTCTATGTACTTGTCACAACCATGTATTAGCTCCATGAAGCATTATATATGTATTGTACTTCTTTGTATACCTTGTCCAAGGTTAGTTGGAGTCACAATTCATGAGGAGTAGTATTTTGCACTTGGAAATGAGGCTTATTGTAGTAGGTAGATGTGTTGCTTTAGCATCAAAGAGAATGTGATTGCATCTTCATTACATTCTTAGGGGGAGCATGTCCAATTTTCAATGATTGCATGACATTGGATATAGGTGTTGGCAACAGAGTTTCTTGTTTCACATGCCTATCTTTTAGGAGATACTTTTATAGGTTGCATCAGTATGGTGATGAGTATGATAGGGGGAGTCCTTCTCTCATCCAGCACATTATTGAATTATCTTCAGTGTTCATATGGCCCTTTTCCATTGATGTCAAAGGGGGAGATAATTTGGATGGATAGAGATCAACTTCAGAGTTGTAGCGTCAATTTTTGGAGAGTGTATGGAGATCAACCTCAGATGTTGGATTGAGGTTGAGATCAATGCCAAAGGGGGAGTTTGTTGGCACTGTAGTGTTGGCATTGATGTTAATATGGTCATGGTGTTGTTCATTATATGCCTTATGTCTACCTGATGATGATTATTCCTCCTCATGATGTGTGATGAGTGTTTGGTTTGATGGTCTTATTGGTTGGCATTGATGTCAACTTGGTTGTGGCATGACTTAGTGGAGGTGATTTGGAGGCTAAGTAGAGATGGTTGCAAGGCAAGTTATGATTGTATTATCATATGATGCTGCTACTATAGGTGGTTGGAGTGCTGATACAGGTGTTTCATATGCTTCCACATATGTTGGAAGCATTGGATATGTTGCGACATATGTTGGAGGTGCTTCTACCAATGTTGGAGGTAGTTGGATGACATGATGCTGCTACTGCAAGAGTTGGAGATGCTACTACCAGAGTTAGAGATGTTGCTATAGGTGCTGGAGGTGTTTAGACAAGTTTTCATTGTTGCTTAAGGAGTTGGAGGTGTTGCTCTTGGTGATGAGGTTGAAAGACTAGGGATTTATTTTCATTGAATTGTTACAGGAGTCCTTGGCCTATGTCATCTATTACAAACTTGTCACAAAGTCTTGGAGGTGTGTTTTGGAGTTAATGAATATGTTACTAAAGTTTGGCAGAGCATTGAGTTGACTTGATTGTGTTTTTCCTTCATCCTTTGCCTAGTTGCATGGATGGTGAGTCATGGGAGTGATTGAAACTTTATAGTCACTGGAAGGCATGCCTGTGGGAGTGACAGAGGAGATCCAGTCGAGTTTGTGTAGTGTTGTGCATGTGACCAAGGCCTTTCATGATTTTTCCTCCACATTCATCTCACAACTCAACTAATTTTGTTATTATGGTGACATTATTGTTCGAACATTTTTGGCATATGGTCATAAAATTTTGTGGGGCATCTAGAAGCTAATCAAAGTTGAAAATATCAAAGTGCAAGTGGAGTTAGTGGCTTGATTGAGTCAATGAGCTGAATCCAGATCAAATCAAGCATATGAACAGAGCTGTGAAACTCATTAGTTCTTGGTATTTATTGAGTTGAGCACTTCAATATATCAACATCTATTATATAATAATATATATATAAATATATTATATTATATATATTATTAAACTATTATATATAAGATATATATATTATATTGAAGATAGCTTAATGATAAGTTGGTTGGATGAGTTAGGTGTTGAGTGAGTGTGAGTTTGGATGACAATGTGCGGACTATGTGAGTTGTCTATGCAGATTTTCTAAAGCAGTTTGCAGTTGTAGCAATAGTTAGCTGAAGTATGTTTCAACCATCATTTATGAGCAATAAGTGAGACAATGAAGTGTGGATTGGTATATGTGTTTGGTGAGACAGTGATGGAGTTTTTTTTGTAGTTTTGCTTCATATTTTGTGTGCCTTGATGATACTTTGTTGTAGTGCTCATGTTGACCATTTCTTGGTTCTAGTATGAAAATGTATGAAACGAGAACCACATAGAGAAGTGGAGTTGGAGGACTCTGATGAAATCATTATAAGTAAGAATTTTTCTCAATCCAATGGTGGTTGGATAGTTCGGAAGAAATTGGGCGAGGCTCGTTAGTCATGGTGGCTTCCAGCAGACGAGAGTCGACTGGTAGTTTAAGAGTAACCGAGTGAGGATCGTTTATTGTGGTGGTATTTAGTGGATGGTTGTCCATAGATCCGCATGAGAAAGAGTCTCCATTTGATAGTAGCCATTTATATTTTTATGTAAATAATTTTCTTGACTAATAGAATATTTGAGCAGCGTAGTAACAACAGGTGGTTTTTTTTCGTGGAGAGGGTTTTCCACTAGAAATATATTTGTCCATTGTGTTGATTTATTTCATGGTTTCTGGTTTATGTTTTTTTCTCTATCTATGATTATTTGTTTCATTTTATGCATGTTTTAAATGATTAATAATTTGTAGAAAAATTTATAAGTTCCTTCACAACTGATTCAGCCCCCCCTCTTAGTAGTGATCTAGTTTTCAACAACAAGATGAAAAAATGTATATGATAAAAGTTGCTAAGGTATCTAAATATTACAAGGTGTGCATAGTATAACATAATTGTTACATTGCCATGTGTCGATTTAGCTACAATGTTGGGTCAATAAGTTAATCCATGAGGTATGACAAGGGTACCACCCTCAGATATGTCTTGATTCATACAGTACTCTTGAGTGATGCATATGTGAATGAAATTTATCCTTAGCACATGTGATATATTGATGCACTTTATGGTTTAAATCTAATCCATATTTGGATATTTTGTTTTTTTTCTAAAGATAAAGCATAACTAGAAACATTGACTTTGATATACGGTAACTTGATATGATTGACAATGTTTGTAATGAGTATGGTAACCCTGATCGAAATAGTGTCGTTATAAGATTGATAATCATTATATATTGACTATATTTATGTCAATATTGATAAGGCTTTAACAAATATGATGTGGTAAATTTAATGGATGCCCTGATTTTAGGACTCTGATGGAAATGATTGTATAAAATGATAGAAATGTGATATTGAATGGAGGTGCACTTGTCAGCTACCCTAATTGTGTGACATTAACCATTGATGAATGATTGATGAAATATAGATGTATGATAGTAAATCCAAATTGAAATAGTTGATGATGACTTGTCGTGAGAACTTGATATAGTTTGACTTCACGATATGTTATACGATTGTCTTGGGTAAATAAATGTGGCTACGCCTTGAAGAAACAATGATCCTAATACATGATAGTAATATGATAGACATGTTGAAGTCTTGATTGAATATGACTAAAGAGGCTTCCCATTCATAGGGAGAGACCCTTGATGAGACCCCAACACATATTATTTATTGACTATAAAACCGAGGCCATGTTAGGGATTTTGAGGTGTATGAATATAAGTATCATGATTGCATATCGAAATAAGTATTCTAGACATGGATTGATGAACATATGCTGTTGTTGAAGGCATTTCTTTGTTTATTAATTTTATATGCTAAACATTCATTGATGATAGGACTGGTTTACCCAAGTAGTTTCAACATCCACGTTTCATGTAGAAGTGTAGTAAAGGACTTCCTTATTAGAGGAAGTGTATTATCAGAAACATGTCATGCTGGATTGCATTGATGGACTATTGTTGCTAGATGTGGTGGATCTTGTAATGAGAAATAGATCCTTTTATTTCATGCACCCTGATATAAACAGAGTCCATACATATATATCTGGGTCAGAGACATATTCATGAATTGAGAGAATGCTACTGCATGAGACAAGCTTAGGCTTGTATTTGTTGCATCCCTGCACGAGAGGGAGAAATGATGAATATGGTATTCTTTTCTTTATGATATGCATTTTCTATAACATAATATTTGATTTTATGTCCTGCATAAAAAGAAATACAAATAACTTATGCTTGAAAGTAATGCATAAGGCAATGTGGCTTAACTATTTAGTGATTTGTTTGAGCATGTATCAGATATGAGCACTTTGATATGATATTTTGAGAGAAGATTTGATTGATGGATGTGAACCTCCTGGGTAAGGGTCTCAGTTGATTGAGAACACTAAGCATAACTCTTCCCCCTTTGAGCTCCCAACGAGGGAATGGATCATTGAAGGCTCCTCAGGTTGAGGGATCTCTAGACAATAGGATGGTTTTGATCGTTACCATTTGTGGTAGTTAGTATATTGCCTATTGTCACCATAGGGTGTGCATGATCCTTTTCATTTATGACAAGTTGGGTATCTCCCCCAATCATGATTAGATAGAGTATACACTGCTATACATCCTACCCATAAGCAAGGCTTGTTGGAATTACCTCCCAATCTGGCTAATGGGTTGAGATGACTTGAGATGGTGTGATCCTTACATAGAAAGTGGTATATTTCTCAAGTGTTGAGGATGTAGGTGTTCTACCACTTGAATCTTGAGGGTAAGTATGGGAAGATCAACAAACATTAGGATGGTTGTGATCACTACCCCATATGGAAAGTTTGGTCTCACTTGTTGACTAGACAACATGATGATGTGACCCTTGTTGGTAGATGGATATCACCCATTGTCACTGGATCATAGGATGAATGTGATCATTACCTTCTATGGAATGTTTGGTATTTCTTGTTGATCTAAGAAAATGATGGATGTGATCCTTGTATGGAATATGGATTTCTCCTATTGTCATTGGATAAAGGGTAGTAACTTGAGATCCCCTATGATGTTAGATTCTTCTTCCTCTTTAGATTCAAGATTGTTCAACAAATGTATATGGGCATAAATGAGTCGAGACAAGATATGAATTAATGATGATTCTACTTCAGATGACCATATTGATTATTAAATAACGGGTGGAAGTCAGATGCTCCCCTATGATGATGATGTGGGTTGAGTTAGTTTCCCCAATTATGATGTGGGTGGATATGGACTCCCCTATGATTCTTATTATTCTTCTTTAGTCGAGATTGTTCAGCCAGTGATCAAAGAAATCAAGTTTGATATGAGATATGATGAGATGTATGTCTTCTTGATATAGCTAAAATGAAAGTCATGAGATTTAACTTGAAGCCTAGTAGGGTTTGAGGATTGATCTATGCTACCTTTGATTGTGCATTACTCTTCTTTTATGATACAAGAACAAATATAATGATGATGCAACTTCTTGCCTTATTATATTGAGACGTGTCACCTGAGATGCGACATGAGGGGGAAATATTGTATGATGTAGATGGAAATTCATCCCTAGTTGAGGGAGAGTGTTGAAAATTGGGCAGCGTTGGGACGAATTTCCCATAGGGAAACCATTCTCTTCAAATGAAAATCCTTGTGCCACAAAATAATATTTTTGATTGGTTAAAGAAGATTTGATTTGAAGAAAGACATTATTATTAATATGCCAATTTGGAAAAGAACTATTGGGAAAATGAAAAAGGTATATTTTATTAAAACAAAATTTGAACTTAAATTAAAATATTTACCTCTTAAAATTTTTTAGTTGGCCTCACAAAGGAGTCCCCATCGATTAATATAAATTTAGCTATGACGTCTCATATTATGATCATCCATTTTTTTTTATGGTTCATAGATCTTATTATGAGGTAGCTTTATTCTATGGTCCACATATTACTAACTATCACTTTCTCTATGGAAACTAGGACTTCAGTTGTTCACAATAAGGCCTGCATCTGTGCCTCAGTTATGGTCCTTATTTATCCATCTATGGCTCATAGCAATTGAATAAATGAAATTGCACTCAGTAGCACTGATACATGATGGGCATTGTTTTATCTAAATTATGGTTTGATTGCTTTGAGTTTCGTATATATACAATAATGCTTGTGATATATCTATTGATTCTATTATCATCGTTCCTATGGCTTTATCATACATTTATTGGCGTGCTATATAATACGTTATTTGGGATCAAATGTTACTGTAGCTAGGATCTCCACCGTGCTCTCTCACAACCACACACACCACACACACACACACATATAATAATAATATATATATAATATAATATATATAAATATATATATATATATATATATATATATTCCATTCAGTGGCTATCTGATATTTAGCAACACCGTTTCCAATTAAATACCATATATATAACATTCCTTTGATAATAAACAATACCAGAGATTTTGCTGGAAAACCATCATTGACAATGACCTAATCGAAGTATATATATATATATATATATATATATTCCATTCAGTGGCTATCTGATATTTAGCAACACCGTTTCCAATTAAATACCATATATATAACATTCCTTTGATAATAAACAATACCAGAGATTTTGCTGGAAAACCATCATTGACAATGACCTAATCTAAGACTATTAGTGTTTCACAACAATGTTTGATAGTGGCAATGAAGGTTTCGAATTCAACATGTTAGTGACCTAGTATTTGATGACTTTGACAACAACCCTATTATGATTGGTATCCTTGACATAAACCAAAAACATTATATGACTAACCTAGAGGCACATGTTCATTGACAATTATTTATTGCAGTGACTTGTGATGGCATCAAATTACTTGATAATGAAAATGATGCATATGCTAATCAATAACATTTTTTTGTATGTCAGTAATTTGACATGATGGTAGTTACCTTATCTACTTAGATGACCATGACACGATGAAGATAAAGACATATTTTAGTTCACAATTGAAGTTGTGATCTATTTTGGATTGGCCTTGAAGGCTTAATGTAATAATGTAGTTTCTACATGAATGTACTTTGTATATCAACTAATTCATTGTGTATTTTGTTTACATTAGTTCTTTCTCACAATTAACAAAGATGTTGATGATTATGTCATGATGATGATTTAACTTACAAAATTATATTAGTGACTAATATTATGAATAAATATTAATGATGATTATTGAGTTTGGTAGGAGACTACCTAGATGCATGTGTGTGTGATAAGTCGACAACCTCTAGTTTGATCCTTTTTTTGTAAGGTTGGTAGTACTTTCTCTATTAATATTATCCAACCACTAACATGTTTTTCACAATAGTATCAGGTGGCCTCAACCTTCCCTTAGGAAACCAGGCTAGCCACTTGTTAGCTTTAAACAATGTCCAAAATTTAAATAAGTCCTTTTCCACCATCCAATGAACATTTACTATTCTATCTACAATAAACATCAACTTAGGAAAGTAAAGGCTAGCCAACATATAACAATTTTTTTTCTAGAAACCTATTTTACTCATCCGAGGACTCCATCGAGGCTGGGGCTTTCACACTGGACCCCGTTATCTCGCTTCTCTTCATGTCCTGTAGACTTTTCTCTATCCTGCTCAGAGCTAAGTTTTTTCGGTAGACTTGAATCTGGATTGCTGCTATGTCCCTGTGGAGATCCTTCCTACTGAGAGCCTTTGTTTTGGCTTCCTCATGTACCTCTTATTCCTTCTTTAATTCCTCTTCCTTGTTTAGTGCCATAGCTCAGGCTACTATGTTCTTCATAACCCATTGTTGTTGGATTGTTTTTTGGAATAGAGTATGTTGGCCGTGGGTGTTGCCCGGGTCTTGCACCATGGCTTCCCATTCTTCTATCTCAATGTCCTGGCTGGTGATGCTTCCATTCAGTTCCCTCTCCCACCCGACTATTTGTGCTCTTACCTTTGGCAGGTTTCCAACCATGTAAGTGTCGATGAGAGTCTGCATATGTTCCTTTCCAGACTTCCTACCTCATTTGTTTTGGCCCTTGCTAGAGGTTGCATCCCCTCTGGTCATCCTTTTCCCTGCCTTCCCAGTTCGTCTGTTGCCTCATTTAGCCACCTCTTTTCCTTCTATGGACATGTTTTCTTTGTCTCGGCTGCGTTTTTCTTCACCTGAATCATTCTCCGTTGTAGGATGGATCTCTATAATGTAAACCGTGATTTGTACCTCCAAACTGTGTTGCACCCTGGATATTATAATACCTAAAATAGTAACATAAGAATTATCATCAGTTTGCATGCATACCCAAGAAACTATCATATTTTTAGTTGCTCCAGCCTTGGCCTCTTTCCCTATTCCTATAAACTTGGGGTTTTCCTCCTTCTCCCTCAAGTTCCCCCATGACTATGCTTGACATAACACGCTTCGGCCTCTCAATTCTTCTCCTCTCTGTTTCATCCCTCCCTCAGAACCCATAACATACAGGTCAACCTTTATGGTCCTACAGGAGTCCCTAAATTGGGTTCCCTTATCCCTATTCTAGAATTCAAATGGGTTTCTCTTCCTGACCTCTCTCCTCTTAGAAATTCTCGCTTGAATTTTTCCCATGGTTAGCCGCTCAGCCTCACTCTAGAAGTTCCAATTTGGTTTTGTCCCAAGCCAGGCTAGTCATAGCCTTGCTTCGTTGACCCCTGATATACCCTCTACTCTGTCTCTGCTACGTGATATTTCCCTTCTATGCCTCAGGTACCACTTGGATGGCTGTAATCTTCTTGCGCTCTCCCTTAATGGAATCCCCATTGTCTCCCCATTCTCCCTCATTCCCTCTCTGTTGTCTTCCCCAAGAGACTCTTTAAATTTACCATCATTCTTCACTTCAGTAACATTCTAGACCAAGTTAGAGTCCCAGGAACCCTTGGTCATGACTCATTCTGAGTCATGGCTTTCCCAAGCCCCCTCCCCCAATACCTCTGAATTAAACATTACTTCAGTTCTATTAGTTAAGAAATTCGAGGTGACATACCATTGATTTTCATCATCCAGCCTACGTCCACAAGCCTGCGTCTGCCACCTACGTCCACTACTTTTCTTTTCTCATTCCTTCGCCTTCATTCTTTTCATGCAGCTATCTCCTCTCTCAACGACCTTCGCCTCTTTTTATTTTATCCTTATGTCCCATCTTTTTTCCGTCCCGCCTCCCACTTGTCCTCCTCTACCTCTCGCTGCCTATTCTTTCATTCCTTTTCCTTTGAATGATTAACCTCTAATGCTTCCATCTCTATCTCTCATTAATTCCATCGTGCCTCTCGCTTCTCCTATTGTGGTTACCTCTCTGCTCTCATGCCACTTTCCGACTCTATTATGCCTGCTCTCCTACTCGTCCCCAATCCTTCCTTGCTCCCTTCCATTCTCAACCACACCTGTCCTCTCTTTGTGCCTTTCTCTTCCCTGCCCTATCCTTCTTGCTGTCTCATCCTCCCACATCCCGATGTCCCCTCTATCCTTCGGCCCAAGTGGATGGTTTTTTGCGCCTCCACCTCCCATCCCCTCTGGCCCACCTCAACTTCGCTATTGCACCCCTATCGGGGGTTTTCTTATTTCTCCTTGTATTTTTCTAGGACCTCCTCTAGTTTCCTCATCCCCTCCATTTGCATTAACTCTTCTCCTCTCATATCTAGGTTTCTACCTTCCTGTCCGCATCCCCAGTTAGTAATATTTTCCGTTGCCATGTTTCCCATCCTAGGGACATGCGTTAGGATAATGTACCCGATCTGTCAAATTATCTTGCTAATCTCTTGGACAAGCCTTGCCTTCCTCCATATTTGGTTGATTTTTTCCCAAGGAGTCCCTTGATAGAGTCTTTTCACCATGTCTATTGTCATTTTCAAATATCCTTCGACCTCCAATCTCTGGAACCTCTCCCTTACTACAATTTTCAGTCCCCTCTTCAATGCATGGAGCTCTGCTTCATTGTTGCTAACAGTTCCATAGTCCATGGCAAATATTTGGATCGTATTACCTTTGTCATCTCTGAATACTCCTCTTGTCCCCATCGCCCCAAGATTCCCTTTCGTAGCTCCATCAAAGTTAATTTTGATGAATTCTTTTTGAGGCTATGTGAAGCAGTTCACAGTCTCACCATTGGGGGGATGATGTTTCCACGAGGAGGAGTTTAGCATAGTGGGCTTCAAGTTTAGACCCCTCATTATTCTTTCTTCCCGAGGATTTGTTTTCCAATCCTTCACATACCATTTCTCAGCCAATATCGTTTCTCGTATGTTCTAGAGTATCCTTTTCCATCTTTCTTCTTCTATTCTTTTTTCATCTTTGAAGATCTGATTATTTCTTTCCTTCCATATTGCCCATAGAAAGAAACCTAAAGATAGTCTCCAGGCTCGATTCAAGATGGGGTTTTGGTAAGTATTTTTCTTCCAATTATCCATTATTGCTTTCATACTAGTTTGATTCATGTCATTTACTCCAAAGAGTTGATCATGGTTTCTCCACAAGTTTTCACTGTATCTACAGGCATTGGTCATATGTTCCATTGTTTCTACTTGTTTATTACATATGCTACAGAGCAAGGGTCATTGTAGGCCTTTTTTCCATAGTTGGTCCCAGGTAAGTGCTCACCCATGTCAGAGGATCGACATGAAAAAGGCGATTTTTAGCCATGACTCTTCTTGCCATATTCTATCCCATATTTGAGTCCCCTATTGTAGGTGGTGTGTTGCTTGCAGTTGATAGCCCTCTTTAATTGTGAACATCCCTTTAATCCTATACCCCCATCTGAGAATGTCCGACCCATCCATTTTTTCAATTTTCTGGGTTTCCATCTCTTTCTCATATACCTTCCATTGGGGTGTTTCTGGGGCATCTAGCCAATCTTGTTTTTGTTTCCATTTTCTCCAGTACTCTTTGGGTTCCATGCTCCATAAGTTTTTTACTATCTATTCTTCATGGTTATTAGTATATTGACATACTATTTCCAGCTCAGGTTTGTTGTTTAGTTTTTCTCTCTGTTGCCACGCTTCTTCCCAAACTTTGGCTTTGTATCCTCTCCTTATTTCATAGAAACTATTGGTTTTGATTAGATTTCTATTGTTTGAGGCTAAGTTCTGGATGGTTGATCCCTTCTTATTGTCCTGGACTCTCAACTTTCCTTCAATTGAGCTCGGCATGCCATACTTCTTCCCCCATATTTCCTTCCATAGGTATGCTCCTCCCTGGATCCATATCCACCAAAGCTTTGCCCCCATGACTTGATTGAGAATATACAGGTCTCTGAGTCCCAACCCCCCATATTTTAGAGGTTTGCTAAGCCAGTTCCATGATAGCAGAGCCCTTTTCTTTTTTTTCTTTCTGTTATGGGCCCTTCCCATAAGAACTTTTTGAATATGTCTATCATCCTTTGGAAAACTGTTGTTGGCATAGCTTGACTGGTTAATTGGTAAATCAGGATTGGTTGTAGCACTGATCTCAGTAGTATTAACTGACTTGGCATATTTAGTGACCTAAATTTCCAATTCTGCATTATCCCTTGGATTTTTTCCAACAGGGGTTTCTAATTTGTCACTCAGTTTTGTTGATCACTTAGCTGAATTACTAGGTATTTCAAAGGGAGATTACCAATTTGGAATCCCATTATTCTTGCTAAGAAAGCTTGTGATGGGGATTTTGTATTCAAGAAAAAGATATTAGATTTTTCCTTATTTATCTCCGTCCTTGAAGCACTTATGAAGTCAATTAGAATCTCCATTAACCCTTTGGCTTCCTTGAGAGATATTTGCCCATACATCATTATGTCATCTATGAATTGTTGGTGAGTTATCAGTAAATCATTCCCCCATCATCTAAGACCTATGTACTAATCTCTTTGAAATTTCTTTTCTAGATACCTTCCAAGTTCTTTCGCGGACAATATGAATAGAAATGGGGATATCAGGTTGCCTTACCTAAGCCCTGGAGTTGCATTGAACGCCTCTGTGGGTGATCCATTAAGTAAAATGAATAGGACTGGAGTTGATATCATTGACATTATCTAGCTTATCCATATTTCATCAAAGCTTAATGCCTTAAAAATTCCCTGTAGGTACTTCTAGTTCAGATGATCATAGGCTTTTGATAAGTCTAGTTTTACCAACATGCCTTTGGTTTTTTTGTCTTCAGTCAATGTATTGCATCTTGTGCCATCACTATGCCATTGACTATTTGTCTTCCTTAAATGAACCCTGTCTGTTCTTGAGAGATTAGACTAGGTAAGATAGGTTTTAGGCGGTTTACCATAATTGTAGCCGTGATTTTGTAGATTACATTACATAGCGCTATTAGTCTAAAACCTTGCAGTTCTTTTGAATGATCCATTTTTGGAATAAGGGCCAAAAAAGTGGAGTTCAGGGTCAGATGCATTATTTTGGTGTGTCAGGACTCCTAGACGATTTTCATGATATCTTCCCCCATGAATGGCCACATCGCCTGATAGAATTCTGTTGTCTATCCATCTGGACCTGGTGCTTTCTTCTTCACCATGCTTTTGATGACTTCTTCTACCTCTTCTTTAGATATTTCCCTTAGCAGGGCCATGTTCTGATCCTTGCTTACTAGATTGGGAATGTGCTGAGTGATTTTGTTTATATTCTCCTCCCTGTTTAGATTGGGTTCCGTTAGTAGCCTCTAAAAGTATTGAACTAACAGGTTCTCCATGTCTTTGTTTTCAATAAGTTGGTTTCCTTGCTGATTGAATAGGGAGAATATCATATTCTGTTGCCTATGTTGGGTAATAGATTTATGAAAAGACCTTGTATTTATTTCCCCTTCCTTTAACCATCGGATTGTTGATTTCTGTTTCGACAATATTTCTTCTTATGGTCTCCTTTCCTCATCCACTAGCAGCTGATTTCTGCCCTCATTGATGATTTGCTATTGTACTTTCCTCATCTTGGCTTGGATAAATTCCTGTTCTTGTTGTATGTTTTCGAACTCATCCTTGTTCCATTTTTTTATTTTTCCTTTTAGTTCTTTGAGTATGAGTTGAAAGGTATGCATCATATTTATCCATTCTTTCTCACTCTCGTTCCACCACTCCTTCAGTTTTTCAATGAAGGTCGGTTCTCTTAGCCAAAAGGCTTCAAACCTGAAGGGTCTATTTCAATTTCCTTGTTTCATTTCCACTTCTAATTTAATAGGCCATTGATTTGATCCTAGGCATAGTAGAATTGTAGCCTCGTAGTAAACATGTTTACTAATGAGATTTTCTGTGGCCAAGAATCTATCCAGACGAGAATTTATTTGCCTATTCCCTCCCCTTTAATTATTCCACATATATTTTCCATTAATTGTTGGAATATCCACCAGGTGAAGTTCTTCTTGTATATCACCGAATTTCTCCATTTCTGGCTCATCCCTTTGGAGCCCCCCTTTTTTCTCCTCCAACGTTGTTATCAAATTGAAATTGCCTACAAGTAACCAAATATTTTCCTCATGTAGTTGGCTTAACATATTTATCATATGGAGGAATTTTTCATTTTTGACATGGATGTGAGGGCTGTAGACTGCAGAGATTAAAAATCATTCTTTCTTTCCTATCAAGCAGAACTGCCCAATGAGGATTCGCTTCATGCCTATCTAGTAATCAACTATCACCTCTGCTGGGTTCCACATGATTGTGATCCTGTCTGTGCTTCTGCGTGCATCTATAGACATACCTTCATACGTTGATTTCATCTTGCTTAGGGTTTCATCTAGTTTCCCTCCTATAATCTTAGTTTCTTGTAGAAACATTAATTTGGGTTTCTCTTTTCTTAGTCTCTCTGCTAAGTATCTCTATTTTCCTCAACTATTTAGGTCTCTTATGTTCTAGGATGTTACTATCATTGGGACACTTTGTTTATTTGTTGGTATACGTTGATAGTGGTACCACCCTGCCTGTGTTCATCAGCATTTCTCCCATGGTCTGTATAGATTCGTGTAAGTTTTTTCCAACCCCTTTTCTTCCCTCCTTTTATTTTCTTTGAATACTCATGAGGGTTTTCCTAATGCATCCCCAGTTGCTTTGCAATCTTGACCTGTCCATGGCCCTGTTTGGCTTGATACTATTGGAAAGTCTGTCTGTACAATATTTTTTGGTCTTTTAGAATAAATCTTTCATCTAAATGTCTCCATTCATTCAACAGTTTCTTCAAAACTTCTTCTTCCATGTGGAGTTCCTCTCCCTTGCTTGGGTCGATTTCCATTGTAGTTGTTTCCATCCCCTCCCTTTCTTCCTTATCCTCTTTATCTACCAAATCTATTTGATATTTCCTCTTGGGTGTTGGTTTTCCTTGACTCGTACTGCTATCCTTTCCTTTATCCTAATAATCCATGAGTTTGATATCACTTTCTTCATCTTCTTCTACCTGTAATGCTTCAAATCTATTCGTTCCACTCGGCTGAGTTTGGTATTCTTTTTTCCCTTTGTTGTGGGTTTCCTTTGGTTGCCTCCTCTTGTTTTTCACTTCTTGGAACCCTTCCTTGTCTTATTGAGGTTTCCTCTATTTCTTAAGCGTATTCTCCCCCTCCTCTATGTTCAATGGATATTCCTTAAATAGGTGGTCATATTCATGGCACCTTTGGCATCTGAACAAGATGTGTTCATAGTCTAAGGTTTGTTGCCAAACCTCTTCATGGTATTCTAACTCCACTGGGTCAGGTATGGATTCAGATATGTTCATTTACATAGAGATTCTTGCATAATATGTGTATCTACCTCTTTTTGGCATTTATGTTATTTTGACAAATTTGCTTATTGTACTTCCAATACCCTTTAGTCTTTTTGGGTCCCCATTGGGAGGCCGAATAATCTTACCCATACCGGGGTTGCCAGAAATTTTTCCTTGTCTCGGTCATAACATTCTTCCCAATATCTCGTAAACAAACCAGCATTATAATGGAAGGGCCATTTTCAAACATTCTTTGTTTATCTTGCAAGTTTGAGAATATTACCATGAAGAAGCCTCTAGCTCCCAGCTTAAGCTCAATATGGCCTCTGGGTTTCCATTTTTTCTGTATCCACTTGGTAAGGTCTTTAATCATCGGCCATACTCCTATAAACTTGCAGATCAATGGGTGGTCCTTCATGTAACTTCTATATCTCTCCAATTTATTCATCGAAATGATGAATCTTTGTTTCTCTGCTGCACATGACAGAGATTTTCTTTTGTTGCCTATGTGCCATCACGCCCCGAGGATAGGTCTTGTCATTTTGTTTGTCTCTCGCATTTGCTTCTGATTGCTGGTGCTCTAGCTGGAATCCCCTGTCGCCGCATCCCGATAGGAGGGGATATCTCCCCCCGTAGCTTCCTCTGTCATCCCGACCTAATAAGTGGCATCCTTGTATGTAGCTTTGCAGAAACCATCAGAGGGTTAGGTCATAGTTGTGCTTAGTTCATGGCTGTCATGGTTCCATTGAGGTTGCAGAGCAATTATTTATGGTAGGAATGAATATCACAATAAATTGCACCTCTTGTTTGATTTGAATTGCATACAATTGTCTAAAACAAAAATTTCAATTTAAAATTCTGTTGTGAATTCTAATGACGTGTTAGTGGCTGTAGACACAGGTTAATTTCCTAGCCAAATGAATCACACATGGGTGATGGGGTTGTACATATAGATGAAACATCATGGGAGGGGTGGGACAATGTCCCTAATTTCACCCACTAGCACTCCCGCTATGACTTAGGCTAGAAGGTGTTGGGATACCTTCGCCTTGAAGATCATGATGCCATGGGTGTGAACCCCAGATTGGGTCACTCATGAGAATCTACTAGGGAGCATTCATCAAGGTGAATTCCTTGATCCCCAAGTCCATTAGTCTCACTATAGAGGGTGGAATTGGAGATGATAATGGTCTTTGTCATCACGCATAACATTTTCCCCTCGTAGTCACAAGATTCCTGAAGGGAAAATGACATGACACCCTTGGAACTTCAATGAAATTTTTTTGAAGGGCATGATCAACTTGACACCCTTAACATCAAGAAGAAATTGATTAATGTGGCACCCTTGGAACTTCAAAAGGAAGTTCTTGATGGGCATGACCGACTTGGAAACATTGGCATCAAGAAGAAACTATTAAAATATAATTAAGATATGATAATCATACTAACTCACATAATGTATTAAGTAAGGTTGTATAACCACATTAACTAAATCGAAAGTAAACCTTGGGATAAAGGGAAAATATATAGAAATAAAATAATAATAATAATACTAATAATAAAATTGGATCAATTGTGTAACTCTATTCTTCTGAGGTTTGGAAAATCTTAAGTAGATAATGCGCATTTAATGTAACTCCAAAATATGTAAGTTTTTTAACAAGAAAAAAGGGGAAAGGAACATAGAGTTAATTAGAAACATTAATCCTAGGATAGTTTAACCTCATGAAGAAAAGAGGGTGGTGAATGAAATTAAAGAATAATAAATTAAATGAGAGAAATTTAGTTTCATGAGAGAAACTCCATGTTGCAAGACGCAACACAAGGATCTCCATCTAAGAGTTAGTTTGAGATAAAGTAGGGTGTAGTTCCTGAACCAAATCTTATACCTACCAGTTGACTTCATTAATGAACAAAAAATAAGGAGATAAAAGGGGGATCAAGAAACAAATAGGAGAAGAAATAGGGAGTTATGTTGGGGTGAGGAAAAATATCATTTTAATTTTTTTTAAGTAAATAATTTAGGAGAGCCTTGTTGAGAGGTTGACATATGGATGGCTCGATAATCAAACTTTTAGATTAACAAATTTTATATTTTTTTGCATGAAGTGACAAGTGTGAGATATGACGCCTCCTATAAAAGGAGCAAGCTATGGGAGAGGGATCACTTTTTTTCCTGTTGTTGGATGAATTACATAATGCTACTGTAAGTGGCTACAAAGTCTATAGTGAGTTTGGTGTGATGAAGGCCATTAGAGAGGGAAATCTTGAGTCAAGGGTGCTCTCCTCCACTCTTTAGTATTCTTCCTCTACCTTACATCCCCATTGCATCTCTAGGGTCTGTGGGGAAGAAGAGTACCCAATGAGTAGGCTATGAGGTCAATGATTGAGTTGACAATGTTTGGTCTAGACATAACATCCTTCACAGTTGTACGCAAACAACAACAAGAGAGCACAAGAAGCAATGAAGAAGAGAACTTAACATCCTTCACATGTGTACACGAACAATAACAAGAGAGCACAAGAAGAAATGAAGAAGATAATGTAACATCCTTCACATGTGTATGAAAACAACAACAAGAGAGCAAAAGAAGCAATGAAGAAGAGAACCAATCTCCACCCGGCTAGTGAACGATACCCATTGTTTCCATAAAATTTTATTACATGCTTGATAATTATAGTATTGTAAAAGTGAAGGATATATGTGAATTTATGGACTATTGATTTATGCGCCTTATAATTAATACGTGCTTCTCATGTTGATGTGTTTTTAATTACTATGTGACTTTCATAATGAATGTTTCTAATGGATGATTAGTTTAAAATGAAAATATTCATTTTCTTATTATTGGCAACATGATAACTCAGAGTGCATTAAGTACTGGTTAATAAAATACTAGCATGTTTTCATGCATGTAATAATTAGTTGCTATTATGTTGAGTTCGGTATGTAAGTTTATTTTTCCTAAGGAAAGTCCCTACACTTGGTATCAAAGGCAAGTTCAAGCTATTAAAACCTATGGAGGTGTTAGAATTTGACATTTACACTACAAAATTATGAATTTTAAATCTTCTTTATGTTTGTTACAAAACTGCAACAATTTACCCAAATTGCTTCAACTAAATAGTGAATTAAGGATAACATATATTTCACTTAGAAGTGCAATGTATTTTAGTATAAGAATATGTAAAAGTTAGCATGAGAACACAGACTATACTGAAAAGTCCAAAACTTGCAATTTGGATTAGTTTTAAAGTGTTCCTTCAAAATGTGTCACAATTTCACTTGAAATCATGAAAGCCATCACTAAAAACAAGTGAGTGATGACACTAAAGTCAAAAGTGAAACTCAGGAATATAACCAACTTTGACAAGATGTTGTATCTTAGATTATATTCAGATTTAAAATAGACATTGCAGCTTATAGGAAATAAAATTTTAATAGATGCTTGCTGATTATAGGAAATAAAATTTTAATAGATGCTTGTTGAAAGTGCCTGCTTTTTAGTAATGTTTTTCAATTTGGACTAGATTTGACAATAGGCATTTAATGTAAAATGAAACTCCACAAAGTTGCATTCTAGAAATAATATACATGCATAGTGTTTTTAAGAGTAATAGGAAGTGCTTTTAAGAGTAATAGGAATAATTGACTGTGCCATAAAGAGATTTGATCATGCATTTTTCAGGAGTCAGATTGGGCAATACGCTATTGATTTCCACTAGTTATTCAATCTACCAGTAGCAAGCTACCTTTCTATAGGTGATTCATTAAGTTTCTCATTCATGTCACAAACTAAGTTGCCCCTGTACTCTTCCATGGATTGACCCCATGTCTATACACCTTCTCCCACGACATTTTTGCAGCTTGTTTCTAAATTGTTTTCCTAAATTGATTGGATAAATAGGGTTTAGTTATTGTGTGTTTGTAGTGATAAGTCATTCTGAAGTGATTATACTACCTATAATTTTGGAAATGCAAGCCCATGAATGTGTGTTGGAAGTACTACACACCTACATGTAGACACTTAGTTAGAGCATGGGACTACATGCAAGATTCCTTCTGCATGATCTACTCCTTGATTTTCTCCTTCTTTAACTCCACAATTGGTTAGTTCTTCTACATGATTTACTCCCTGATTTTCTCCTTGTTTAACTCCACAACTGGTTAGTTCTTCTGCATGATTTACTCCCTGATTTGCTCCTTCTTTCACTTCGCAATTAGCTAGTTCTCTCTAGAACTTGTTGTAGGTGTTGAGTCTTCTCATTGATCACCACTATGGTGCATTACCTTGGGATCTTCACCTAGTGATGCTATATCATGAGCATTGTAACCTATTTTCTAATGAATCATTCTTTTGTTCTTTCAATTTTCTTTTAGTGTTTTTGCTCTGCAAAGTTGTGTGTTCAACCTTTACTAGCTATATTCATCTGTGCAAGTTTTCTAACACATTTACATGGTATCAAAGCCCATAGGTTGCTAGATAAAAGGTGCACTAGTACTTTATTTTGCAGGTATTAAAGCTTGGAGATCGAAGATCAACATAAAAATGGAGTTTCCTAAAGCATCGATCCTAACACTGTACAACTATCACGAATGGAAGGACCAAATGGATCGATACCTTCATCAAAAAGGGTTGTACAGGATTACCATGGCTACAGAAGTGGAACCCACTTTAGCCATAGAGAAATCCAAGTATCTCAGCTGTATGGATGAGGCCCATGGATCCATATGCATGTGCATCTCTCCAGAGTTGCAGTTTCATCTATCTATGTGCAATACTCCCAATGAGATTTGGAAAAAGGTTGAAGAACTCTATGAGAAATAGGATGAGATGAAAGGGCATCTGCTCAAAGTGGAGCTACTATCATTGGATCCACAAAATTATGACAGAATTCAAGACTTCTTCACCAAATATAATGATCTATTGTTGCAACTCAAGGGTTTTGGAATTGACAAATCCAAGGAGGAGAGTTGCCAAGTTCTCTCTATTATGTCAAAGCTCAAACCGGAATACTCTATCTTTGTGTCTACATTTCATTCAGTAAGGCTCACAACAGGTAAATCCTACACTATGCCTTCTCTCAAAGAATTTATGGAGTCCCTTATTTTTTAACAAGATAAACTCATTGGCATGGGGAAAATCAAACCTCCAAAAGCGCATGCATTTGCTGTGCATGATGGAAATCACAATAAAAATCATAGATTTGATTCAAATCAAAAAAATCAGTAGCAAAAAGACAAAGGAAAAGTGCATTCCCATCCAAAGAAGGAAGGGTACACTAAGCCCTTCAATGACTCCTCTAGCTCGAGAAATGAGAAAGGGAAGAAAGGAAACAGATGCACCTAATGTCAAAGAGGATTCCATCCAGAATCCTCTTGCATGAAGAAACAAATTGACCAAATGACAGAAATCCTTCAGAAGCAGAACCTTGGGGACCACATCCCTCAGGGCGCCAAGAAGAAAACTAAGGATCTGCCATAGGGGAAAGGTAACAATTTTCATGCTTTAGTTGCAATTAATTCTTCCCCTGATGCATGGATTATAGATTCTGGTGCATCACATCATATGGCTACTGCAAAGGAAGTCTATTTGTCTTTGGATGCATGCAAAGGACCTCCCATCCTCATGGGAGATGACTCACTTACTGAGGTCATTGGAAAACGTAGAGTGGAACTTCTACACGGAAGCTTTGAAGATGTGCTTCATGTTCCAAACTTCCGGTAAACTTGCTTTCAGTTTATTAGATCACCCATTCAGGCACCAGAAAGAGAGTGGAATTAACTCCAGATGCAGTGAACATATATGGCCTACATAGCAGCTCCAAAATTGCAACCGATGAGGTAAACAATGGAGCGAAATTGTATACATTTTCTGAATTTAATGAATTTGAATCCTCCTTATTGCTTACACATGTTGATGATAGTACTAGGCTTTGCCACAAGAGGTTTGGTCACTTAAATTACAGGTATATGTAGCAGCTAAAAAAACTTGAGATTGTGGAAGGCTTGCCAAGTATCAGTTTCCCCAAAGGAGTTTGTGAAGGGTGTGTCCTTGGCAAACATCCTAGACAAAAGTTTGACACTAGAAAGACTCACGGAGCATCCTCTCCTCTAGATCTGATCCATAATGATCTCATGGGGCCTTTTCCTCATCCTTCCATCAATAAAGCAAGGTATGTTCTTACATTTATTGATGATTTCTGATAGTATACTTGGGTGTATCTTCTCAGGAACAAATTTGAAGTTTTTGTGCACTTTGAAGATTTCAATGCACTAGTTGAGACATAGTTAGAGAGAAAGGTCAAAGCCCTTCGTACAGAAAATGGGAGGGCGGGGGGGGGGAATATGTTAATACAACACTTCAGAACCTTTTCCTTCAGTCCAACATACAGTTGTAGCACACAGTTCCATACACTTCGCAGCAGAATGGACTTGTTGAGAGAAAGAATTGATCTCTCAAAGAGATGGCTTCCTGCATGTTGCATACTAAGTCATTGCCTCATAAGCTTTGGGTTGAAGCATTTAATTGTGTTAGCTACATCCAGAATAGATCTCCTCATAAGTCTGTCAAGTATCAGACCCCCTTTGAGGCTTGGAGCGGCACTAAACCAGAAGTCACCCACTTCTGTGTTTTCGGCTCCCAAGCATGGGCTAGGATCCCCTTTGAAAAGAGGAAAGCTCTTGATCCACAGAGCATTGAGTGCATCTTTGTTGGATACCCTGATGGTGTGAAGGGATACCGACTCCTGATTTCCTCTACGGACAAGCTCATCATTGAGCAAAGTGTCAAATTTGAGGAAATTCTTTCGCATGCACCTCAATTGCCACATGAAGACACCTTTTATCTACCTCATGTTTGAGATGATGACTCAATACACTTAGATGCAGATGCAGATACAGAGCATGCAGATGTAGAGATAGAGTCTTCAAATACAAATCCAGTGCATGCATATGATGATCCACATTCAAGCCGAGATCAGGCTTCTAGCAGTGAATCAAATTCCCCTGTCATAAATCAGAGAACAAGGAGCTTACGTGAGATATATGCACAAGACCACCCAGCTGCTATAAATGGTCTTGTGGGGGATAATTCTGATCTGCAGAGGACTAGCTCAAAGTCTATTGAGCCTCCTCTTGCCCTCACTGCCACTGAACCATCTCCATCCTAGCATTGCCATTTGCTTCAGTCTTCTGATCCACAATATTATGCTGAGGCTGCTAGGCATCCATCTTGGGAGTTCGCCATGGAGAAGGAGTATAACTCCCTCTTCGAGAACTAGACCTGGGATCTGGTTCCCCTTCCTTCACGAAGGAAACTTGTCCGATGCAAATGGGTCTATAGGACCAAGAGTGTTGCAGATGGGCAAATCACCAGACAGAAAGCAAGGCTAGTAGGCAAAGGTTTCCAACAAGTGCATCGCATTGATTATGACGAGACCTTTGCTCCAGTAGAAAAGATGGATTCCATACGCCTTACACTTGCCATTGCGGCTGCCTAGGGGTGGGAAGTACATTAGATGGATGTGAAGAATTCCTTTCTTCACGGAGACCTATCTAAGGAGATCTACATGGAGTAGCCATATGGTTTCATTCAGGATTCATCTTTGGTCTGCAGACTAAAGAAATCTCTCTACAGCCTTAAGCAGGCCCCGAGAGCTTGGTATGCGAAGATGGATTCTTTTCTCTTATCACAAAACTTTAAAATATGTAAGTTTGATCCAAATGTTTACATGCTTAGGACACATGATTCTCTTCTTATCTTAGTTTTGTATGTGGATGATCTCCTAATCACCGGCAGTTGGGATTCAGCCACTGCTACAGTCAAGAGGGCCTTCCATGATAGGTTCTTGATGACGAACATGGGTCCATTACACTTCATTCTTGGCCTTGAGATTAGCCAGAATGCCACATGCATCAAACTCTCTCAGGCTAAGTATGCATGGGATCTCCTCGAGAGATTTTACATGACTCACTGCAAGCTAGCACCGACTCCTTTTCTGTCTGGGATCCGCCTTGAGGATGGAGGTGACACTCCATTAGTTGACAACACTCTCTACCGACAACTAGTGGGAAGCTTATTGTACCTCAACCACTCTAGACCAGATCTCTCATATGCAGTAGGGGCAGTTTCTAGATATATGCACGAGCTGCATGAGCTACACTAGAATGCTGCTAAGCGCATCCTCCAATATGTGCAGGGCACCATCACCTTCGAGATTCACTATGCAGCAGGTTCTGCATTGAATCTCCTTGGCTTCACAGATTCTGATTGGGCGGGACACAACATTGATCGCAAGTCCACCTCTGGATATTCACTCAGTCTAGGATCTGGCCCTATCTGTTGGTCAAGCAAGAAGCAGGCTGCTATTTCTCTCTCTTCAACTGAGGCTGAGTACAGAGGAGTAGTCAACATCACCATTCAGGCTCTGTGGCTACAACACTTCCTCACTGAGTTGGGCATCCAGTTCCACCAGCCCATTGTCATTTGGTGTGACAACCAGAGCACTCTCAAATTTTGCAGGGATCCAATACAGCGGCAGTGGACGAAGCACATAGAGATCCATATGCACTACATCGAAGAATTAGTACATGATCGGGTCATTGATTTGCAGTTTTGTCCTTCCACAGAACAAACTGAAGACATCTTCACTAAGACATTCACTCAGCAGAAGTTTCGCTCTCTGCGCAATCGTCTTGGAGTGAAGGACATGGTAGAAACTATATTTTCTTCCTCTTTTCTTTTGATTACATTGTATTTTGAGGGGGGGTTTTCCCACGAGGTTTTCCCTCTTTCCTCAATTTTAGTACAAGTTGTACTGTATTTTGGGTGACCTTTGGCTTTAGTTGCTAGGGCCCATTTTCTATTTTTCCCCATAGTGGTGTTCGGGGGGGTGTTGGAAATACTACACACCTACATGCGAACACTTAGTTAGAGCATGGGACTACATGCAAGATTCCTTTTGCATGATCTCTCCCTGATTTGCTCCTTCTTTAACTCCACAACTGGTTAGTTCTTCTGCATGATTTACTCCCTAATTTGCTCCTTCTTTAACTTCGCAACTCGTTAGTTCTTCAGCATGATTTACTCCCTCATTTGCTCATTCTTTCACTTTGCAACTAGCTAGTTCTCTTTGGAACTTGTTGTAATTGTTGAGTCTTCTCATTGATCACCACTATGGTGCATTACCTTGGAATCTTCACCGAGTAATGCTATATCATGAGCATTGTAGCCTATTTTCTAATGAATCATTCTTTTTTTCTTTCAATTTTCTTTTAGTGTTTTTGCTGTGTGGTCAACCTTTACTAGCTAGATTCATCTTTATAGGTTTTCTAACACATTTACAATGTGAATTCAACCTTTTCCATTGCCCTAGTCATTGCTACGTCACTCTCGTTTCAAAATTATCCATCTTGCACTTTGGATCAACTTACATTATAAAAATGACAATGCCACCACAAGAGAGCAACCATGGCAATGATCATTTTATGTGTCAAACTGATAAGTCTAGAATGATAATTGCACATGTCACCTGCCGCAACAACAATGTATTTTTTCAAGGCCTTTCTAGGGAGCTTGAGCCTCAATAAAAAATAATGATCTTTGTGCACGCCTTTCCAAATCTGCATTCTATGGTGGCTGCACGCTGCATATGGGGAAGGTGACTTGGTTAGTGCAGGATGGACCTAACTGGTTTAGATTGGTCTGAATCGGTTGGTCCAGAATCGGTTGGTCCAGTATCTAAAACGGTCCACTAAATTTTTTGGGATTCTCACCGAGTTGATCCGAGGCTCTATCCACTTGGCCATGAATCAGATCTTCCACCATAGATATTTGTCCAAGATTCTATCTTTATCTATGGTAGTTATTACTGGTTATTATTGATAAATAAAATGAATGTATGGATCGAATAATCAAAGAGTACTGACTCAAATTATTTATGCACTCCAAAATTGAGAACCCTTCATATCAATCTCAAAACGGAAGTAGTGATCTAACCTATAGTTATCAGCAATTCATGTCTCTTTCTACGACCCCTATGCACCAGGTGTTCAAATCACCATTTCATTACTCCCTTGCCACATATGAAATTTGGATGTTGATTGTCATTTAATTTCATATAAGCTGCAGTGAAATTACCACATACATCTTATAGAGCATTGGAGGTTGAGGACGATCTTTCTTACTGACTATAATAATCGACATCAAATTTCTGCTTATCATGATTTCAACTAAATTTGGTGGAGTGTTCTGGAAGCATGGGACTTTGCATGTGCCATGTTTAATAGGCAACAACCTTATTCGATGAAACCACGTGGTGCTGCACTGGAAGAGACCAAAAATGACGAGCTACCTATTAACTAGCATTTGCACCAGACGTTGCAACGAAAACGTCGTAAGGAAATAGATAACATATAACACTATGTAAAGCAATCGATAACATATAACACTATGTAAAGAAATCGATAACATATAACACTAATTAATGCTTCTTTGCCCCACCACCTCCGAGCTGGCATTCGTTGCGCTGGCAACCAACACCCACGCAATTTCAAATGATCCCTCGCGCCAAACATTCATTTGCTCCATTCGCATAACCGAAACAGGTCCTCTCGAGCATTCATTTCTCCTTTTCACGGTGCTTGCTCACCTCGTAGGTCCGCTCGCGGTGCTGAATCCCTGCAGGTTGTGCCCTAAGCGTAAGGTAAATTATACTCTGTGAACAATGACATCCACCATTTTCACGGGCGCCTGGAAGGCCCATGCATACGAATCCCACCCTGTGCTGCTATAAATTGTCTGCATTGGCAGCTCCCAGTGTTTGGCAAAACAGATATATTCAAGGTCTGCATTTGGGCGCAGGTTCGAGCGATGCTGAAGGTGTTTTCCCATTGCATCGTAATCAGTTACCAGATTTATAACGAACCACTTATCCATTCAGACATCTTCAATAGTTTTTAGGACGTGGTTTAATGGTTAATAGTTAAGTAGTGAGGTCTAATCCAAAACAAAATTATATATATCTGAAAATTGCTCCAAACACGGTCCAATCTCAAGCAAAATTATATATATCTGAAAACTGCTCCAAACACAATTTTTTTAGTTGAAAAAAATACAATAAACCACCGCCATTACAATTGCAAACTCAAGCTCCTGCATCAAGTGTGCTTGATTGTGTACTACCCACTTAGCCATGGAGGCCATGAAAATCAGATAATCCTAAACCACCACCATTGCAAGCTTCCTACATCCACTATGCCTGCCTGTGCACTTTGCCAGGTGCATAGTTTATTTGGGATTTTCATTGGGGTGAGATTTTGAGTACAAATATATTCAATTCTGTGAGAGGAATTTGGTGCACATTAATTTTCACATGCTTGCTAGGAAGGATGACCACGGAAAAATGCAAGGGCACCAACCAGTGGAGCATTGATGTAAGTAGTAGGCTCAGACTACCTGAAGTATGTTGCCACATTTGCTTTATCCTCCTTTTCAACTGAAAACATTTTCCAATGCTCCTTTGGTGTGGTGTCATTGCTTTCTGCAATAAATCAATTATACCTGGCTATTTTAGCAACAAAAAATATAATTGCAAGTGAACCTCATTTTCATGTCAGATCAACAACCTTTTTCTCGAACTTCTTGTTCCTACTTGCTGAAAGAAAACTGTGTTTTTTGTTATCAACCTTGAATATTTCTTTCATGTCTTCTCTTGCATTATTATGGCGATCTAGGCTCTATGTCAAATGAAGTGACCAGACTATCATAAGATTAGGCTAGTAATGCAAGCAAGGCGATGACTGCATGTACATTTCGAATTGGTGCCTCAACAAGTGCTAGCATCTCTAACAATTTTTTTGAAGTGATTGATGTTGTTGGCCACATCTTATGTTGTCATCTTTATTTGTGAAAAATTCCTTAGCTATATCTTAGGATGACAGCTTGATATTCATAAATGTTAAACAACTTGAATTTCAATTGATTGTTGTGTTTGGCTACATATTAGGAGCCTCCTCTTTATTTGGTGAAGTTCCCTCAAACAAATCTCACAGTTATAGCTTTATTTTCACACACGTGTGCCCCATTTTTCTTTTGGTGCATTTTTCTTTTGGTGTTTTGGCACTGCTGATGTCACTCATTTGATCATTAATGCCCAAAATGCTACAAGTAAGAGTCTTGTGATTATTAGTTTCCCATTTGTTGACTCTAGCAGTTCATATGGTATGTTTGACTTCATCTTCGTCCAGAATGCTAAATGATCTTGTTCAATAATGGAATTCCCATTTGCAGCTTCTAGATGAAATCCCATGCTGTTAAATTTTACAACCAGATCTGTTTTAGACAAAGAAGAAAGTCAAGCTAGCTACAACCATGGTTCTGGTGTACTTTGAGACTTCTAATTTGCATTGGTGTTTGTTGTATTGCTTGTTCTTTTTCAAATAGGTAACTAACCTGAAAATTAAAGTCTGGCCTTCCTTATGAACAGACCTTTAGCTTTGGTATCAAATATTGGAAAAAATTCCAGTGATCAAAGAGAGATATTGAGCTTGTGTTTGCAACACTAGAGTGCTCAGCAATTGGAATCAAATTTATTGATTAAGGCATTAATGTACAACAAATAAAAGACATACCATCCACTAAAATATTTTAATTTTAGCAGAAAGAATGATGTATTCATAGTGGACGAATATTAGAGAGTAAAATATATGATAGAGAATTGTAGTGCTTTGGAAATAAAATGCATGAGTCAACCTTACATTATCTGGAATTCTCCCACACTTAAGTGTGACTACAATTTATCTATTCAAGTTGTTGCCTGATTATCCTGCTGTCTTCTCTGTTGCATTCTCCTCTGCCTGTCTTTTTTTATACAGTTTTTGTTGCCTCATTATATATTTTTTTATTATTTAATTAAATGTATTCAATACTTCTCTATATATAAAGGCTAAAATGATTTTTTCTTCCTAAAGGGCTATTCATAAAGAAAGGGTCAGTTAACCTTCCTAAAGTACTATTCAGCTGTCCTTACATAGACAGTAAGACAAAACCTTGCTTTCTAGGAGATGCAGGTCCAGAGGATATGTGAAGATTAACAAAAAAATCTAACATTCATTATATTTATCTTGCATGTTTTAGTTGATGTATTTCCTACATTCGCTATCCCTGATAAACATGATTATTTGTTTGCCTCTTGTTAGAAAGGGGTAATTCGGGGATAATTGTTGCACAAGGCCTTGGGCTAACTTGGAATGTGTGTTACTCAATGTAAAATTTTGTTGTTGTTAACTCAATGTAGCTTAGTGTTATTGCCACCTGATTCAAGAAAAAAACGAAGTTGGATAAATAAGCTTAGAGTGTATTGTCTGAAGATCCAAGGCCCAAATTATTTTTTGAAGCCTGAATTTTATATTACCATGTATTGACTGAAAATCTAGAAATATATGGTAGTATTTTTTTCCTTGATCTTTACTGTGACTGTGTTATCAAAAAGCCCTATTTCTTTTCAATTTGTATGGATCTCTGGGGCTTGGCATGGTTTTTTTGGCTGGATGTTTACATAGCAGCTGTGAAGGCAAAACACTCTTTTGCTTTATATTTGTTGTAACTTGTTTTATGGTGCATCTATAGGCTGCAATAGTCAGTGCACAAAAAATTTGGAAGCAAGTCAATTATTTACACAACAAAAACTTGAACAACGCAGACGATGCCATAATGCCACTACACAACATATGCCCAAGAGCCAATAAGACATGTTTCATTTCTAATTTATGGAAAACTATACTTTAGGAACTATTGAAACTGTAGAAAACTTTGGAATGTTAAGAAGGCGTTCAACAGTTAAAAAAGCCACCTTTGATGCAATACATGAGCTTCCAGTGTTGGTTGGCAGTGTGACTTCTATTAATCCTCCTGACAAAACACCTTCGATGCTATTTATGAGCTTCCAGTGGTGGTTGGCAGTTTGACTTCTATATTATCATTCTCCAACAAATGTGAATCAGTGATTCAGACTTTGATTCCATGTTGACCCATTTCAATTCCCAAATAAAAATGTATTACAAATTCTGGCAGCCCAAATTAACTTAGGCATTGTTTACGAAGGTACCATGCGGTGATTGTGAATCCAACCTCCACTTCAATGACTTATTCCTTTGTGAGGTACCAACATGAATCCTAGACTATTCTCTTTTTCCAAGGTAATGGTTATAAGAGTCTAGTGACTATCAGTAATACAAAGGGTTGGAGTTGATATTATTCCCTTGAGAGGTCCCAGCATGAATCCTGGACCATTTATCTTCCTCCATGGTAATGATTATCAGACATGTGAATTTTCAACCGAACAGTAAAGTTTACAAGTCACAATTGTTGACAGAATGTAATCCAATTCAAAATGTGATGCAAGCCTTGGAAGTGTTTTACAAAACCAGAATTTTATACAGGGTATGATCTCTAGACCTAAATCCTGATCACAACATAAATTGTGAGCTCAGTTAAGATCAGTGAAGAATCTATCAATATCTTAACTGGAAACAAATTTTGTTTTTGGTTGTGAGGATTGCGTGTGAACTAGTGAGACTCCTGTATCATTTTGCATACCATAAAAACCCTGTTTACATTGATTCTGCTGTCAGAGGACAACATCTCATGCATGACAGATCATTCTCAAGACTCGTATTGGTACTACAGCTAGCAGGAAGGGTTGGCCTGCGAAGGCATGAAGTGCAGTGGATAATCCCTATATATAAAATGACCCTATATATGAGCCTTCTCTGTTTACACTACAGACAAATTTACTTTTACATAGAGGCCTAAGGAATCAAGATCTACAAAACCGAATTGTGTTAACATTGCACAAAGGTTAAAGACCTTTTTCCTTAAAAAATAAGATTAAGGAACAATCCCTAACTCTGTTAACATTGTACACAGGTTTGAAAATCATTTTAATTAAGTGCAATTTAATTATTTTGTGTTTTGGATTTTTTTATTTGGGGTTATAATTTTCGGTAAGATTATGATTTTGTATTATTTAAAATAATTTTTTGAATAGATAAATAGATTAGTACTATGAAAATTCCTTCTACTCACACATCTGGATTATGCAGATTTAGATTATGTAGATTTTACAACTCAAACTTGTGATTCTAACTCTTTCTTATTAAATTTCAACAAATTAAACAAAAAAATATAACAAAAAAACACCAAAACATAAAAGATTTGACTAGATTAAACTAACCCTTACCAAATGGAATATTATAAAAGCACTACAGAACTATGCTTTCAATGTTTAAATCAATGAAAACTACAGCTACTCCCGACCCACAAGATTAAACATTTCTATGAAACAAAGATATCAGAAATTGCAATAGTAAATGGTTTAATCAAACAGTCAGAAATATGGAAATGAATCAAAATCAATGAAAACTACAGCTACTCCCGAGCCACAAGATTAAAGATTTCTATGAAACAAAGATATCAAAAATTGCAATATTAAATGGTTTAATCAAACAGTCAGAAATATGGCAATGAATAAAAAAAAAACTGTCCAAGAAAATATGAGTGGGAAAAAACCACTCAAGGTTATACATCAAATCCTTCAAGAAAATATTTCATGCTGGAACACATTTTCCCTTTTAATTTTCATTCATCCAGCCCAATTTTGAACCAGAATTGAAAAATAATTAATACAGAACATGAAAAAAATTAAAAATTTGCATGGGAGAAAATGCAACTAAATTTGCATGGGGAGAAAACACAACTACTTTTCGTGTGACATCAATATCTATTGTAAGCTGTGTATAATCATGTCTCGCATAACTAAATATTATGAATCTACAAATTTTACAACTAAAAATGAAAGGTATCACGTTTACATTTTCTAAAAATATTTTATAAGGGAACAAATTACACAATCTCCCATATCTATCTAGTTGGGACCCTGATATGTAAGATCTTGAGCCTGCCAAACTTCAGGGCCTGCTCATATCTAGAGGGTTTAAAAATGTCTTTTCTTATGCCCAAACTGGGGTGAGAACATGTTTTGTGCTTAATATACAACAAACAATATATGATTCAGCTTAAGTCATATATAGATGAAGGCAAGTGATCAAAGTTCCAACCCTTCCCATTTTATAGTGGGTTACTATATCATGTTGATGCAAACTTGGAACCCCGACGTTACCCCTATTAATACAGAGTTGGGGATCCATGTTAAAATGAATTATTGTATTGTGTTAATGCTTAGTTGGGGGCCATGCTAAAATAGGTTATTGTATTATATTAAGTTGGGTGTTAGGGTTCAAAACTCATTACACATCAAATAAATATTAAAAACTCGTCCAAAAGGCCAAACAAGAAGATTCAATCCGTAACATATGCAATAGCAAATTCATCCAACAATCTACAGAGGAGAATGCGACTGTGAAAACATATACCCACCATAACACACAAACTATCTATAACCTGATACCATCAATCACAAAATCCATGAAGAGATGGCATATCTGCAACTGAAAATTAGAACAACAGAGAAAAATTCTTTTAGTTCTTTTCATGTTCCTAAATGCCCCTTACACAGGTGAAGGCCTAATCTCTGAAAGCCTAAGGTGAAAGCATAATCTCTGAAAACAACCTTAATATTAGATAACAAAAGAACACTGAACAAACCTCTGTCAAAAACTGTGAAGATATATTGTTGAATCAATGTCTCTGTTTTAAGTTCTAGTCAATGAAAATTTGTGAGATTATCCTTTGTGAGCTTTGAACCAGATCCCCATTCTCTACTAGTGAATTTAATGTAGATTGATTCCTCCCATCCATTCCACAGAAACTTTGTTCTATTCACAGTAAACAATGTCTCCTCCAATAGCAATATGTTCCTCCAACAACATTCAATGGCTGCAATTTCCAATGGGTAGTACAGAAAATTCTTAGCTGATTTCAACTATGCCACACAACGACTTAATGCTTTTCAACAAGTAAAAAATACACATAGATTTACAAGGAATCATTCCTCACATATCTATAATCCACACTCTGATACCAAAAACTGATGCCAATAATCCATGGCAGGGCAAGGTCATGGATGAGAGAAACCCTAATTTTACATGCTCCATCCCCAAATCCACATTGCACCCACAAAGACATTATATTCTCAACAATTGAGACACTTGCCTCACATCCAATATTTGACTTGCCTGCTACGCTGACCCTGCAACCACTTTGGCTATTCCTCGACTCTCTGTAATGATAATTCGGCCTTTTTTTCCCGAATCAGTCAAATGCAGAACTCCAACGTTTATCACTGATAACATAGATGAGTTTGCAGGCTCTAATCGTTGAGTGAGCAATGCCATTTCTTACCGTCTAATGTCTGACATCTTCCGGGTTCTATATCCATGTTGCCAGCGAATCCCATGTGGAACGAACTCCACAGCACGAATGCTATAACATAAAATGCCTGTCGCATTTCCATTCCGCCCGTGTCTCTTCACCTTGCCATTGATCTAATGCTTGAAATTTGTTTAATCGTCTAACATCTAATCGTGTGGTGCACAAAATGACACGTAGGCAATGAGGGAAGTTGATTTGTATTTAATTCCATTATTATTATACCTCCCTTATAAAAATGTATTAGCTTTCTTGATTTTATAATATTTGGAAGTTTCGAATGCTTTTCTATTGAAATGCTGCGCATATTTTACTGCGCATATTTTACTCACAGTCCATTGTCTAAAAGACAGCATCGCTCTAAAATTCTTGCAGAGAAGACTGAGATGAGAGCCCAAGGAAGCCGCAGATCCGCGCAATCTTATTCTATACATCTCCGTCTGAGATTATTACGCCAAACATTATTTCACTAGATTAGGTCAATACTAAAGCATATGGAAACTCATGACTTAAAATTAAAGAATGGATCAAGAAATTCAAACAACACAACAGGCATTGGGGTACTCGTTGCTCCATTAATAAGTGTAGCTGTTGCAGTGATCAGAGCTCTTTGGAAGAATGATATGAATAAAGTTCTGTTGCGAGCTTCAGTAGTCTTTTTCTCGAGAGCCTTTTGTTCAGCAGGCTTCTTCTCGGCCTCTTTTTGTCGGCTTCAGGATTCTTATCTAGTTGTTTTTTGTCAGCTTCGGCCTTCTTTTCAGGACCAAGGTTGTTTGCTTTTAGTTCTTTGGAAGGTCCGACGCTCACCAATCCGCAAATCCGAATTTTCTGAGACTCGCCGTGAGACACACCAGATCTGCATCCCTAATTACAGTGATATTTTTGTCTTTTTCATCAACATCTATAGAAGCAACCCCTGCAATGTATCGACAGACATTAAAATCTAGTTCAAATTATTGCAGCCTTGAATGTTCAATTACCTAAGTCCAAATTGAGCTCAAATTGTAGAATCTTTGACAACATGGTACAAATTATTTTAGCCTCCGGTACTCCAAATTCAATACAAATGATTTTTGAAGGTCCGATTACTTGACTCCAACACATAAGAAATAAAACAATACTTAACCTTCAATCCCTTCAAGCGTCTCCATAGTCCTCCGTATGCATTTTTGAAAATTTAATTCCACTTTCAACGTGATTTTCTACACTTCTTCATGTGGTTGAAAAAGGATGCCAACCAATTTAGCATTGGTTAATATCGTAATGAATATGGTTTAGGTTGCTATTCGAACAATTTGGATCATTTGAGATTAGTCGCAGACCCTTTAAATCCCAGTTTATAAACGAAGATATGAATGCCCATTATCCCGTGCTGTGAAAAAGAGTTGAGATATTTCTGATTCTTGATGTAATCATATATTATACAAGCCATTTAAACCTGTTTATACAAATATACATGATACAATTAAATTATAAATATACAAATATACATGATACAATTAAATTAGAAATATAAAAGTTAAAACATATGTATGTGTTATATGTATGTGTTTAAGGCAGTGTGACTTAAAATTATTTTTGCTTTAGTTTGTCTTTGATTTGAGATATCTGGTAGGAGTGAAAGCCTACTCCTTGAAGGTTATTCTAGGTGGGGTGGTTTTTCTGAAATAGCTAAAAATAACTGTCCTCAGTACTAGTTTAACAACTAAATTATAATAAATTTTCCCACATTTGAAAAAAATAAACTTTAAATTAATATTTGTATTTGTTACTATCTTTTAAATTTTTTAACTAAATCTAAAGCCAGGTTAGTAATAGAAAGTAAAAACCACTTCAAACATAAAAGGTACAATATTCTAAAAAATCTATAAGAAATTTTAATTATTTCTTATAATTATCCTTACATTAATTTTGTGAAAAACGTCATTTTACTAACAGATTGTTCTTCCTTCAAATATATAATACCTATTCCCCTTGATTGATATATATCACTGCTAAGTTTATAAACTTCCACATGTTTTAGTTTGCTACATATAATTCTCTATCTCATCGCAACGGTACCGTTCGATCAATACAATCTCTACACTGGCGCGTTGGAACTTTATTTCCTACAGTAATTATCTTTCACCTGGAAAAGAGAAAAGGGAAAAAGGTTTTTCAAACATCCTTGGCAAAATCCCCCTGATATCATGAAAAGTAACTTCAAATGAGTGAAAGTGAAAAGTAAAACTATATATATAATATTATATATATATAAAACGCCACAGCATTATAATTATAATATTATTGATGTGTTATAGTAATATTATATATGTTGTAACAGGATATATGCTGTCTTGACCATGAACTATATTTGCTGGTTTTAAAAGTTTTTCAAAATTACTATAATTTCACAAAAAAAAACATATCTCAAATAAATTTTGATATAATTATCACAAAAAGCATGTATCAAATATTTTTTAATCAAAAGCTGCTCAAATTTTTATTACAGTCCATGTGATAAAGTGGCTTTGTAAACCTTACAATATTTGGAACTTTCTAATATTTTTTTCATCAAAAGCTGCTCAGATTTTAATCACAGACCAAGCGATAAAGTAATAGGAGTGTATCACAACTGTCCCAAATTCAATGCTTAAGCTTCTCAGTAGCATTTAAATATTACAAAGAAACTACACATCGTCCATATGACGCACTTTACTTTCTTCAATTTGTACCAGAAATCATTATAACCAAACAATATTATGTAATATGTACAGCATTTGAATTTGAGAACAAAAACATAATTACTGCATTGCTGTAAAATTCGTGCAGAGAAAAGACTGAAATCTGTGTCCGAGGAGGTCGGAGATCCGCACATTTATCTTTAGTCGAAACATCTTCCGCTGAGATTAATAGGCCAAACACTATTTCCCCTTAAATTAATACCCCAAACGCTATTTCACGCTATTTCACTATCCATATGAGGCAAGGCAAAGCCGTTTGAGGATGCAGATCAAGTGAATACTAAAAGATATAAATTTATGACTTGAAATTAAAGTATGGATCAAGAAATTCAAACAATGCAACAGGCATTGGGGTTCTGGTCGCTCCAGTAATAAGTATCGGTGCAGCAGTGATCACAGCTCTTTGGAAGAATGATATAACTATAGTTCTGTTGCGACGGTTCTTGCTTGTCGGCAGCCTTTTTCTCGGAAGCCTTTTGTTCAGTAGGCTTCTTCTCGGCCCCTTTTTTGTCAGCTTCACTCTTCTTATATTGTTGCTTTTTGTCTGTTTCGGGCTTCTTTTCGGGACCAGGATTGTTTGGTTTTGGTTCTTTAGAAGGTCCGACGCTCACCAGATCTGCAAATCCAAATTTTTTGAGACTAGCCGTAAGGCACACGGGATCTGCATCTCCAATCACAGTGATCTTTCTGTCTTTCTCATCAACATCTATAGAGACAACCTCTGCAATGCGTCCACATACATTAAAATCTAGTTCATGCCGGTCTAGTTTTCATTCAGCTCGTGTCTCTTCCCTTGCTATTGATCTAACTTTTGAAATTTGTTTAATCGTCTAACATCTAATCGTGTGGTTTCCCTTGTTAAAGTTTGAAATTTGTTTAATCGTCTAACATCTAATCCTGTGGTTCCCTTGTTATTGATCTCTAACGCTTGAAATTTCTAACATCTAACATCTAATCCTGTGGTGCACAAAATAACAAGTAGGCCATGAGGGAAGTTGATTTCAGAGAGAAACACCTTAGGATGTAATAATTATCAAAATTCCACCCATTAATCCTTCTTCCATGCTTAGGTGTCATGGGGAGTTTGTGAAATTGATGACGCGAACAGTGTCAGTAGCTTCTATCATTCTACATGGATGTGATGTATTTACTGATAAAGATGAAGAGTATTCAATGACAAACATATTGATGAAGGTATTTTTTTTTTGGAAAATTCAAAGTTTAAATTCTTTTTTTTCGTTAAAGAGATTAATGTTCAGTTTGCTCGAAATTAACAAGTTTTAAATCCCTTTTATTTTATCTTGAATAGATTTGTATTCACTATAGCCTCGTTGGACGGAAGACTAGGCAACTATGCTGAAGTGTACAATGATCCTTCTAAAATACAGTGAGAACTTAATAGGTTGCAAAATACACAAATATTACAGAATGGTTGGATGTGAACTCATCTAGTTGGCTATTGAACTGTTAAATGATGTGTTCACTATGTAGATTTAACATGTACAAAATTACATTACGTTATATTTTCTATCCATGCACCACATTTTGACATTAAATCTCCATCTGAGGAAATGGAAACAACCTTGTATGTCTCTATTTTATGTTGTAAGAGATAGTCCTGTTAGAATCAAGAGGAGATTATCTTGTCAGGATTAAGAGAACATAAGGGTAGGCTTTAGCCTCTTTTTTCTTATGGTGTAACAATAAATGCAATTAGAATCAAATGCCAGTAAGAAGAGGGCATAGAATCCAGGTTAAATGTAGAAGATTTATTTTACTCAGCATAGGCCATAGGCTCTAGGGTAAATGTGAGTTTTACAAGGAAAGAATAAGGTTGTACTGTGAATGCAGTTGCGGGGTGAACTGTAGCGAGAAACTGCTGACATAACTGTGTAGTCTAAGTTGTAATTCACTCTATATTAGTGAGTATTGTGCCTTATACCTCGGTTATGTTATGCGAAAGCTTATTTCCACAACTAGTAAAACATATGAGTAATGTATAAATGGTGATCAGAGAAATCTTAGTCTTTCAATTGTGTTCATTCTCGTGCGAGAACCTCTTTTCGATTCATAGGTTCCAGTGCTCACATATTCATTGTTTCTATCCATATAAAATTATTATGTTTTGGGGCGATCGATCATATCATTTATCAATTGTATCAAAAGTTGAAACGAGATGGATCTGATCCAATGATATCTAATTATGAAACCATCGATGGAGAAGGTTCTATAATGCAGAGTGGATAGGGAAACGTGAGCATGTTTCTTTGTATCAACTGTAGAAATACGAATGAAGTAGCTAACTAAGTCTCCATGGTCATATGCGTATCCCCATAAAATAGTATAACGAGCTAGCACCCAACTCGTTTCATTAGATTTTATAAAGGTGAAATAAAGCACCGTTCATGGATAAACCCTGAACACACCTGCATGGTCATTCAATTGGTATGGTATCCATTAACGCTTGACTCGCTGCTACCTTGTTCTGCCTTCCACATCACAAAGAACCCACCAGATAGATAGATAGTAGAATCAATAGATGAGAATGTAGGGGTTTTCACATAAATAGTAGGGACATTAACAGCAAAACATGTGGCTACTGTCTATTCAGGCGCCTGTAAGAGTACCCATCTATTTATTCAAAGCTAAAATGAGCCACCTTCTTATTGTTATAGAGAACAAACTCTGGTAGTCAAATTGATTGGCCTATATGGGGTATGAACTATTTGACCCTGCCTGATAACTTGGTAACCTACAATACAGAATACTGTGCGGAAAGTTTTAATTGTCGTACAATGTTATAATATAAAATGACTTGGTTGCATATTTCTTAGTGATATCATTATCATGCTCGAGATCCATATTCTGACTTTGCTTGAGTTTGATATAGTTGGCTTGGCTTAGTCCTGGTCCAAGTGACTGACTGGTCACTATGGAAAACTAGGATGGGCAGTTTAGTTAATCCCTCCCAACCATTTAGGATACTCTCAATTGACTTCCGATTCATCCTTCCTGAAACTTTATCTAAGCTTCTGTTAGAACCTCTTGTGTCTTGACCACCTCTAGCAAATCAGATGTGGACCTCACAATATATGTACGATTATCTTCTGACAGATACATAGATTTGTGAAACTTGGCAATTTTGCTAAGAATGAAAATAACATAGCATTTCTTTTTTAGGGAGAATGAAAATTTTCCATCTAAAAATGGTAGACTAAGGATTTTTTATGTTAGTGGCCATTACATCTAATATGGGTTGCTTTCTAGTTTTCTTGGAAGCTAGAATTCTTACGAGCACATCCATAATGTTTCTTTGTCAATGTCTACTTCCTTTTTGAATATCCTAAGCTTTTAATTGTAGCCAGATTCGATACTAACGCTACTTCCAATCCTTGTGAAAAACATATTAAACCAAAATAATGGTTATCTTTTTGGTTAGGGTGAAGTAATTCATTTTTCATTGCAAAGTAATTTAATAAACATATTGATTGTTAGTCTTTGTTTTGTTGGCCTTTATTTTTCCTATTGGAGTTGAAGACTTTGCTGAACTCATTCACTCATGGAAAGAAAGTTCATTAAATTTTTGAATTTTGGTTTCTTTTTATTTTTCCTTCATATTTTTAGAGGTCAATATCATTTTTTAGGGTAAGACAATTGAAAAAGTTTCAAATGTGCAAATTGTTTATAGCTTGTATTGTTAGCTATAGTTATATTTCACATATTTATGATGCTTATGTATCTTTCTTTTTCTGTTTTCCTTTTGCCTTTATATTTATCCCTTTGGGAAATGCTAATGAGACTATTTTTGATGATTGCTTTCTCAAGGTCCTTTAATGAACATACATTTTGTGGAATTTTTTCTTTGAAAAAAGTAAACTATTTTGATATATATGGATATTTATTAATTTATTAATTTAATGATATGAAATTCATATCTAACTAAGCCTAATTGTGTGTTAATAACTTATTTTTGAAAGACAGGTTTATGTCTTTTCTAAGGTTAGTAGCTCAAGGTGTCATATGTAACTAGAGTTAATGCATAAAAACATATGAGAAACTCCATTAGTACAAAGTTCAAACATTCATAATCAATGGAACATAGTTCAGACACCTAATTGGGACACAATACCTATTTTTAGTTTCATATTTGAAAATTTTACAGGGTTATTTATCTCATTTAAAAGGACCTTCAAAATCCTTGTTAGAATGGTTGATTTGTGTGTAGCGTTCCTTTGAAATTGCATGTATGGACAATGTAATTAATGAGATCCATGTTTTATGTCATAAAAACATTTGCATTTGACTATTCTCATTAACAATCTTGTGCAGACATCCAAGTTCATAGAATGGTTGTGTTCTGTTTCCTACACACTAAAATACAAATTCCCTAGAATATATCTCAATATAGTTTCCAATATTAAGTGCATTGAAAAGAATAATAGCATAAATGTTGGCGCTAAGAATTGAAGTAAATTATATGATAATAGCAAATTTTGGTTTTATTAGTTTTCAATCTTTTTCTATATTGTTTCTATCAATTGTATTTCCATTTTAGGTCCCTATAATACTAGTGTATCCCCCTTGTTATTATTGTTGTTCCCATGTAACCCCTATATTGTTATTGTTGTGCCCTTACATTGTTATGGTTATGCACTTTCTCACTAACTATATTGTGACCCTTTAGACTCCTACATATACTGAGGAGGTCTTGTCATTTGTATCATCCAAGAATTGTTCATTTATATGATGTAAAAAGGTTGCATCCAAGAGTCTAATTTTCAAGTCATTGATCTATCTTTTCTTTTGTTTTATGATTTTGTTACATGACATTTGGTATCACAACTTTGGATTATAGGGTTTTGATGCTTTAAATAGGTCATCCTGGATTTTTTGTAGAAGCTTAAATTTTGACCATGTGGAGCCTTGGTGAAATTCATGTAAAAATTTCATATCTTTGTTACCTATTTTTTATGAGATATGGTTCAAAGAATTTAGGGTTTTTGCATGCTCTAGAATTTAATCTCAAATAGGCCACCTAATAAAAATAGTCATAACTTTCTCTATGATCATTGGTTGAAACATTGACATGTGGCATTTCTTACAAGTTTACAAGTTTTCTTTAATGAAACAGTCCATAATCAGGACATTGTGGGAGATTGGGCATAACTTTATCTTGAAAAATCCAACCTTAGTATAACTTGTGGTGTTGGAAAAAAGACTCGAAGGGATACAAAAGGATGAAATTTTAGACCTTAGAGAGTTAAAATTAAAGATATACAACAATTTCAATATTTAGTTCCTAAACCAAGAAAAATGTGTGTATTTAAAAAAAATGTTTGAAGTGATTCAAAGGGCATAGTCAAGCATAAAAATAATTATTTTGTCCCAATATGCCTGGTATCAAGAAAATTAATACACCTAGTAAGGAAAAATAAATCTACAATATGGCACACGAAGGAGAGGAAGAAATGCTACATGATATATCAAAATTACGAGACCAACTGCAACGATTTTTTCTCTCAAAAAGAGTAACCAAAAATGAACTAGAAGCTAAAATGGATGGTTTGAATAATGGTTTAAAATTTGACATGAAAGAAATTAAAAATGCCAATCTGGAAGGTTTGAAGGATGGTTTAAAAACATAAATAAAAATGGACCTCTAAGGTTTGAAGGAAGGTTTGACAAAGTTGCTGCAAGAAATGCTTTCTAGTGCCAACAAGGTACTCTATGAAAATCATGATGAGGAAAAAAGGAATATAAATTATGATTTTAGATACTCGAAAAGTGGGTTTAAGACTAACCAGGAAGTTTGATGACAAGGACTCCACAACATGGATACTACAGATCGAGTAATTCTTTGATCTACATGATGTGCTGCACACACAAAAGGTACACATTGCATCTTTATATTTAGAACAAAATCAATTTGTGTGGTATTGATGACTTTTTTCTCGTAAATCAATTTTCACCTCGAACAATTTTTACGAAAGAACTGGTAGGACATTATGAGGATACATAGAGAAATATATTCTTTAGAGAATTGATAAATCTCAAATGAAAGGGTTCAATGACAGAGCACATTGAGGACTGCCAAAGATTGAATATTAAGGTAAATGATATTCTAGATGAGCATATGATTGATGTCTTCATAGGGATTTTAAAAGATAACATCCAACACAAGGTTCACCTTTGGGAACCTAATTCATTGGCGAAGGCATTCAAAGTGGAAAGAAAAGATGAAAGAAAAAGTATGTAAACAAGGAATTCTACCACTCACAACTATAAATATGGAAGTGTTTCTGCTCCTAACCTCCCACAACCTACAAGGTTGACACAACAACAACTTGAGGAAAAAAGAGCAAAAGGGCTTTGTTATAGTTGTGATATCAAATACACTAAGGGTCATAAGTTTGGAGATAAGAAATTATTTTACATAGATTGTGAATATGAGAAAGACAATGAACAAGAAACATCCAAAGAAGAGAATATACACTAGGAACCAACCCCAGAGAAAAAATAAATGAATATGACTATATCTTGTGATTCATTGGCAACAATTAACACTCCTCAAACTCTCAAGATATAAGGATGTATCAAGAAGAAAAAAGTAATAGTTTTGATTGATTATGTTAGTACCCATAATTTTATTCATTGTAAGATAGCCATGGAATTGAATTTCTTTATATACCCGGAACCAAAGTGTCAATTGATGGTTGCAAATGGAGGAACTATAAATTGCTCATGAAAGTGCCATATTATCAATCTAACCATGGGGGAATATGTATTGAATAATTCAATGCTTTCCATTCGAATGGGTGGTGTTGATGTTGTATTAGGAGTCCAATGGTTACAATATTCGAGGAAGATAGCTTTTAATTTTTAAGAATTTTTCTTCAAATTTTCCCTGGAAGGAAAGGAAATTGAATCGTAGAGAAAATCGGGAAGATAATCAACTCTAATGGTATGACAAATATTTTTAAGAAAGAAAAACGAGGCATAATCTCACAATTAAGTTCACTAGATGTTTAAACATCGAAATCATCTATTTCTCTAGATCTTCAAAGAATCTTGGACAATCATTCCAAGGTATTTGATGCTCACAAAGGCCTCCCAACTATTCATGATGATGATCATTCTATTCACTTGATTCCATAAATCGTTCCTATAAACATCAAAGCTTACATATATCCCTATGCCTAAAAGTGTGAAATTGAACATATGGTTGCATAAATGTTAGATTTAGGTATAATACAACCTAGAAAAAGTTCTTTCTTAACTTGAGTAGTATTGGTTCAAAAGAAGTATGGATCATGGCATATGTGTCTATATTATAGGGGGTTGAACAAGCTCACTATTAAAGATAAATTTCCCATTCGTGTCATTGATGAATTACATGGAGTAGTTCATTCCACCATTCTCAATCTTCGTTTAAGGTATCATCAAATTAGAATGAAGTTTGAAGACATTCCAAAAAAAACATTCATAACTCATGAAGGTCATTATGAATTTTTGGTCTTGCCTTTTGTCCTTACTAATGCACCTTCCACATTTCAATGTTTGATGAATTCCATTTTCAAACCATTCCTTAAAAAATTTGTGTTATTTTTTTTTGTATGGTATACTAATCTACAAGTCTTGGAAGAATCATGTTCAACATGTTGAGAGGGTGCTCAAACTATTGGAGGGGAATGAATTTTATGCAAAAATCTCCGAATGTTTCTTTGTGGTACAAGAGGTGGAATATTTGGGTCATATGGTATCTCATAAGGGTGTTAAGGTAGATCCTAACAAAATTAAAGCCATCAAGGAATGGAAAATCCCCACAACCCTAAAGCATCTTCGAGTATTTCTTGGGTTGAAAGGGTATTATTGTAAGTTTGTTAAGAATTATGGGAAAATAACAACACCTCTAACAACATTACTGAAGAAATATGCACTTTTATGGACTACAAAAGTAATGAAGTCCTTTGAACATAATAAAGAGGCAATGTGCCAAACTATGATTTAGCTACTCCAGACTTCACGTAAACCTTTATGGTGGAATGTGATGCCTTAGGAAATGGAATTGGTGCTTTTTTAATGCAAGAAGTAAGACCCATTTATTTTGAAAGTCGTCCAATCAAGGGTAAGTATTTACAAAAACTTTTTTATGAGAATGAAATATTGGCAATACTACATGCCCTGAAGCAGTGGTGTCCTTACCGAATGGGAAGACACTTAAAGGTAAAAAAAGTCATGATAGTATTAAATACTTTTTTGAACAAATATTATATTTAGAAGAGAAGAAAAAATGGGTCACTAATATGTTGGGTTATGATTTTGAAATCATCTACAAAAAAGGAAGAAAAATGTTGTTGCAGATACACTCTCAAGAAGGGATGACGATGTGGAAGAATTTCTCTATGCCATTTATATTATCCAAACTAGCTGGATAACAAAAGCAAGAGAGGAATGGACTAATGATGAAGAGTTGTGGATGCTCATTCAAAATTTGAAACAATATCCTTGTACATGTGATACATTTAATTGGAAAAATGACTCATTATGGTACAAAGATCAATTATATCTATGTGAGAATTCCCAACCCAAAAAAATATTCTTTTGGAATTGCACACCTCTCCTTTAGGAGGGCACTTAGGATTTTAAAAAACTTAACAAAGTGCAAGAAGGATTTTTTTTGTGATGCCTTTAAATATGATATTTAGAAGTTTGTGGCAGAATGCTTATCTTTCCAACAAAATAAAGTTGAGAAAATTACTACCCCAGGTTTGTTACAACCTTTAGTCATTCTAAGTCAGCGTTGGGAGGAGGTCTCGAAGGATTTTATCATAGGTTTACGCAATTCTAAAGGAAATAGTTTCATAATGGTAGCAGTTGATAGACTTACCAAATTTGTACAATTTTGTGCATTATATCACTCTTTTAAATTTAGCACAATTGCTAGTGCATTTACGGAAACAATTCAAAAGATAAATGGAAACCTAAAGATTATTGTAAGTGATAGATATCCCATTTTCACTAGAAAATTTTGGACGAAATTATTTTCTTGTCTTGGTGATCAATTAGCTCATAAATTATCTTATCATCCTCAATCTGATGAGACAACTAAGATAGTGGACTGTTTTTTTGGAAGCATATATTTGTTTCTCTGTATTTAATAAACAGACATAATGGATCAAGTGGTTACCTCTATCTGAATGGTGGTATAACACTTCCTTCCATACTGCAGCAAAAATGATCACATTTATGGCACTTTAGGAATATCATCCACCATCCATCACATCATCTTTATGAGAAAATTCTAAGGTTCAAGTAGTGGATGATCACATTGAGTATCAACAACAATTTCCCAACTCTTAAAGGATAACCTCACTCTAGCGCAGAATTGAATGAAATAATAGGCAGATCAACATTGTAGTGAAAGAAGTTTTGATGTAAGCAACTGAGTATTTTTAAGGCTACAACCATACAAACAAATGTCCCTCAAGCAATCTAAGAAGGATAATAAATTATCAGTCGAGTACTATGGTCCCTACAAGATGTTGCAAAACATTGGTATTGTGGAATACAAATTGGAGTTGCCTTCATATTCCCGAGTACACCAAGTTTTCCATGTTTCATTCTTAAACAAGGTTATTGGCGACAAGCTCCCAATTAAAAAAATATTTCGAGAACAAGAAAAGAAAGGAAAAATCATATTGGAGCCTAAAGAAGTCACAGAAACAAGAACCCAAAAACTATGAAATCAATCAATTTCATAGTATCTCATTAAGTGGAAGAACTTCCCTGTATAAAATTCCATATTGGAGGATGAGAATTTTATACAGAAGCATCCAAAACTACTCAAGCATTGAGGACAACACTTTCTTTTTTAAGGAGAGGGGCATTTTATGTCCCTATAATATTAGTGTATCCCCCTTATTATTATTTTTAATGTATCCCATTTATTGTTATTGTTGTGCCCTTACATTATTATGGTTATGTTGGCTATGATTATATTGTGACCCTTTAGACTTCTATATACCAAGGAGATCTTGTCATTTGTATCATCCAAGAATTGTTCATTTATGTGATGTAAAGGAGGTTGCCCCATCAAAGGGGCTGATTTTCAAGTTGTTGATCTATCTTTTCTTCTATTTTGTGATTTGGTTACATAACATTCCATCCCAACCATCACCTTTTTCTATTTTTCTCTATTTGTGTTAAAAGACACGACTTGAATCATGTGAGATGAATATAACACATTAAGATTGGGTGGAGAAACATAACTCAATGTTTCTTTCTTGTCAACTATGATTTGAATTATTCAACATGCTTATGTTTATCAAGAGAATATTTCCCATGGGAGTCATTACTTTGTTGAGATATCCTATTTATAATCATTAAAATCATTGCCACTCTGAAACATTTTCATGGGATTCCTTTTCAATTATTTATTGTACAACCAAGAGATGTATGCATTGGTTCTAACATGTTGATAAAATTATTTTCTTTGAAAAGAGACTATCATTCATGGTGATCACAATTTTATCCATTTTCAATGAATAGAATAAGGTTAATAGTGTTTGATACATAAATTGGGTCACTCATACGCAATAGTTCAATATTGTGAGTAAGTGCCGACAGTGAAGCACTAACAAGGAAACCAATTTCTCTCCAAAAATCACATTGACAACATTTTTGTAATTCAAGTGGTTTAGAACTTCCATTTATGGATATTTATGTTATGCAAAGTATACACACATCTATGATGCTCCCCGAAAAAAAAAACAACCTATGCATAGCCTACTAAAAAAAATTTAATGGCTAATGATGGCATAGATGGAAGAAGGATTTATGACAAGTTTCTCTTTATATGATATATTCAAGACAAAAAATTAGTAGATGGGTAAATATTACAATCATTTAGTTATTTGTTGGCATTATGATTCTGGTTTGGTACTATGGCACAGGTGTTGTACTTGATGGCAACTCACTCTTGTGACAGATCTCAGTTCAGGCACTCAAAATCATGAAAATTAAGATACCCGCAGGTAATCCTAGAAGAAGCTGCAGACCTACAGGTACGCTGACCAAGGAGTGCGTACATGCTCGCAGGTGATACGTTCAGAAGGTGCGGACCCCAGTTTCACTCTCTCCAATGCATAAAAGCGTGTACACGTGGGAATTTTCATGAATGGCTCATGGTATTAGTCCGACAGTTTTTGATCCTATGGTTTTGGTCCGTGGTATTGCGTCTAAAGGTATTGATCCAAATTATTGGGTTCATGGTATTGTGTTAGTATGGTTTTGGACCATGGTATTGTGAAAGGCTTGCCTATAAAAACAAAAGGATATCTCTTGGCCAGACACTTGTGAAAAATTGAATATCTTAAGATCTGAAATTTTGGGTGATTGATTTTAAAAGCTAGATCTAAATCAAGGAGAAAACTTAAGGCGAATCTATTGATAAGTCGTGATCTCTTGGGCGCATGAGCAGATCAGTGGATTTGACTGATTGTGACACATTAGAGGACTGGTAATTTGGCCCTAATCTGAAGTCCGCAGGCAATCCGAAGGTACAGTGCGGGGGTATGCAGCGCAGCAAAAGGCGCAGTGCGGGGGTACGCAGCGCAGAGAAAGGCGCAATGCGTGGTATGTAGAGCAGGAGAACGCACATTGCGGGAGGCACGCAGAGCCGAAAAAGGTACAGTGCGAGGTACGCAGGACAGAAGAAGGCACAATGCGGATGTACGCTGTAAGTCAGATAGTAGAGGTGCGGATCTGAGAAGAAGTACGCAGGGCACAAGAGCGACCAGTGCGGATCTGCGCAGTTTAGTCTCAGAAGAGCTGCGGATATACGCAGGCCCCTATTGGTGAAGTTGCGGACTTATCTTGAAGCATTTGTTGACTGTCTTTTATCTATTGCTGCAGAATTCTGGGTTTAGATTTCTGGTATTACTTTTTTGTTTACAACATTCTGAAAAGTTCGGTGATTCATTGGTTCCTTGTATAAGGAGATTGGGTGATTTGCATGTACTTGATGATTATTTGATGTTCATGGATCTAGTTTGAAAATTTATGAAACGTGGTCCTTAAAGAAGTAAAAGAGATAAGGGGGTTGTAGCTCCCTTCCAGGAGAGACTGGAAAACGAGAGAGAGTTGTAGCTCTCTGTAGGTTGCAGCCTGCGCACTGGTAAAGGACTGCACCAGTACAAAATCATTGTAAAAGAAGTTTCAAATTGAAAGAAGATAGAGGCATATTGCAGCAGGTGGTTTTCACCCACATTGGGTTTCCACCTTATATCTGGTGTTCTTTGGTGTGACTATCTATTTTTCTTGTTCATGCTCATTATTATATGGTACTGACATACAAGATTAAATTAAGTAAAAATCAAGAAGACATATTGAAAAGAATTTGATAATACTGATTCACCCCCCTCTCAGTATTATTTCCAACAATTGGTATCAGAGCAGGTCCTTCTGAAGAAGCTTGATCGCTCGAAGGAAGATCTTTCATCATGAGCAACTACGAGAGGGAAGCATCAATCAGGCCACCGGTTTTTGATGGGACAAACTTCGTATATTGGAAGGTAAGAGTTACTGCCTATCTTCGATCTCTGGGTACAGAAGTCTGGGATATCATAGATATAGGGTATACTTTTCCATCAGCAACCCCCACAGATCCGGCTGAGAAGAAGAAATATGAAACAAATGCAAAGGCGGTTAATACTCTATTGGGATGTCTATCGTAATCAGAATTTTTCAAAGTCATGCAGTATAAATCCGCAAAGGAAATATGGGACAAGATTGTTCTGAGCTATGAAAGAGATGATCAGGTAAAACGAGCAAAACTTAAAACCCTCAGAATTCAGTATGAAAATCTCAGGATGTACAATGATGAAAGTGTGGCTAACTATTTTCTTCATGTAGATGAATTGTTAACTGTATGAAAAATTTGGGTGAAGAAGTAAAAGAGGCTGTTGTGGTTGAAAAAGTTCTAAGATCATTGTCCCCCAAGTTTGAATCTAAAGTATCTGCAATAGAAGAAAAAGAAAATCTTTCGAATTCTTAAAATGTCACAGCTGCATGGAATTCTAACTACTTATGAAATGAGGAAAGGAGGACCATCAGACAGGAGAGAAGCTGCCTTCAAGGCTTCTGTCAAAGGAGAGTACTATGAGTCAGGACACATATCAGAAGAAGAAGAAGAATCAAATTTTGTCAAAAATCTTCAACGGGGTGCTGGACGATTGCGAGGTAAGTTACCATTCAAATGCTTTGATTGTGGAAGGGTAGGACACTATGCTGCCAAATGTCCTCACAAGGATAAATTTGACAAGGGGAAGGAACCTATTAGATGGAACAAGAAACAAAATGCAAATAAAAAAAGCTATTGCACTCATGAAGATAGTGATGGACTATCAAATAGCGATGAAGATGAAAAAGGTAATCACTATAAACTTTTAATGGCCTTTGAAGATGATGATTACATGGATGCTATAGATGTGGATGGCTTTTATGAAGAGATTTCTAGACTCAAAACATGTTTATAAGAAAAGAATATGATCATTGATACTCTGCAATTTCAACTTGATGAAAAAGAAAAATTTCTTGAGAAGTTAGAATGTGAAATTGTTGGCCTTAGAAAAGAAATTGAGAAAACAAAGGCCCTTAATCTTAAATTTGTTAAAGGATCTAAAACTCTGGATGAGATTATCAATGTGGAACATTCCCCTCTAATCAAGACAGGTCTGGGGTATAATGGAGAAGCATCTCAAGCTTCCATCTCCAAAAGTTATCTCGAAGCAGCAAAAAGGAGTGAGCAAAGACCTAATAGAAATCATCAGGTAAATCAGGGACAATCTTCCTCAAGAACGAACAAAGACTATCAAGAAAATCGGGGGCATGCTACCTTAAGGACAAACATAAGCTACAACCAGCCACAAGTAAATTCTTCCCAATTTTCTTCGAGAATGGATGTTAGTAGAAACTACAATCAGTTGGATGATAGTCGTAGGAATTTCTTCAATGGCCAATGTTTCTCCTTCCATAACTTTGGTCACAAAGCTGCTCAATGTGTTGCCTATAAGACAATCATGACTAGAGAAGCTGAAAAACAAAGAAGTATGCCTGCAATCACGAAGAGGACCTATAACAAATTTTCCGCCCTTGAAAGTGAAATTGAATGTTCTATTTGTAA
>APFE031130802.1:8167-23927 GCA_000404065.3 Pinus taeda
ACCTGCAATCAGAAGATTGGTTTGTGGTTACCTCAGCCGTATCCCTATTAGGAGCCTAGGGACAACCTGAGTGATAACATAATGGTGACTCCACTAGGGAACTCCTCAGATAAATCAATGCAATCAATCTGCATCCTCACAGAGGAAGAAACCGAATTTTGATCGGCCGACCTGCATGGTTACATATTTTGAGAAATCTTTCAAAGTTATATTAGAAGCTGGCTCCTAAGAAACTGACACGTAATATACGATCAAATCCTGATCCCAATAACCCGCCCGCTGTTGGAAATCCGAATCTAATTCCGAAGATCGTCAGGCAGCAAAAACAAAAAGACTGCCAGACCCCTGTTAGTCCTGAAGCAGTTCAGCCAATTGTTGTGCCAACCCTCGTCAAAGTTCTAGTCCGATCCACCCCGAATTCCTCTGGCTCATCGCCCCCTTCTCCGAGCAACTCTTCCACACCTCAACCCCATATCCATACCCCATCGGTTACTCCCTCTTCCCCGGTTATTCCTATAGTCCCCCTCGCTTTAGGTGTTCCACTCATCCCCGTCATCATGGCCAGATATGCACCATTACAATTACCTGCGAATCCCAGGGCAATGCCTCAGGACTATCAATCGAAAATCACTTACTTTGATGGTACAACCTCTTGCACCGCCATACAACATACAAAGAAAATGCAGGATTATTTCGAGAGTTATGAGATAGACGATGATAGCGTAATAATGAAGATCTTTGTTCAAAGTCTAACCGGTGATGTCAGAACCTGGTTTAGGGCACTTCCACCTAATTCAATACTAAATCCGGAAGCCTTGTACCAAACCTTCATTAACAGATGGGAGAAAAGGAAGGACCCCCTGCACATACTATCTGAATATGAGTTTATCAAGAGAGGACCTGGGGAAGCTGTTCTGGATTACTGTGCCAGATTTAACAATGTTTACAACGCGATACCACCGAATTTAAGACCTCCACCCGACCTTGCTTTATACAAATTTCCGGATGGCTTTGATGCCGAGATGGCGTATCAATTAAGGGAAAGAGCCCCTCAAAGCCTTGCAGAAATGTAAGATGCCGCAGTAAGCGTAGAAGCAAACCTAATCGCCAAAATAAATAGAACCAGATCCGAGAGAAAAACCACTTTCAAAGAAGAACCCTCCTCTCACCAGCAGAAACTTGATGCAATCATCAGTTCCATGAACAGAATGGGAGATAGATTAGAAAACGTGGAGAGAAAAAATTCATGGGAAAATCAACAGCCCAACACCGCGAGGAACCCAAACTTCAGAAAAACCCAAAATATGAACATAGGTAGGGCCAATCAGGATCACAACATCTGACCTCCTTTCCAAGAGAACTTTGCCGAGGCATCTACATCTGCTGATCCCACAGACGGGACCCTAATGAACCTGGTTGATTCAGAAAATGGACAGCAATCCTCCTTCACGGAAGAAAACCCCCCATACCTTAATATAGAACAATTCCGCACTAAATCGGGAGAGTCCTTTGACTTTAAACAAGGGTATGACACTGCTATATATGAGGTACATAAGCAATACAAACTAAGAACACGGACTGTCGATGTGTCTCTACCCAGCAGGGCAAAGGAGGGTAAACAGCCCAACAAGGCTAAAGGGAAAAGCACCAATGGTCATACAATTGACAACCAGGTCCCAAATTCGCAACAGGTTATTGTGGAAGATGTAACAGAAACACATGTTTCTATGGAACAACCGCTACACTCTTCCCGCCCTGAAAAAGACCTGGAGAGCATTCATGAAAATATTCCCAAAACAGAGATACCACGGACAGTCATACATAGTGATACGGACGTTCTAAAGGGAAATGCAGAAAATACGCCAGAGAAAGAAAAACTCACCAGTGTCAATAGTCAGAACCCAGCAGAAAAGCCATTCAGCCTAGAAACCGAAATCGGGAAGCTTAAAATCTCCATCCCCCTCTCAGAACTGGCTAAGCATACTGTGTATAGACAACAAATTCAAAAATCGCTCCAATTGCCTGAAATTAGGGATGATGTAAATATTCTAGACGACACCCCTGAACTACTGTTTGGGCCAGAGGTTGACGGAAAAACAGCATTCGGACCTGTCCCGCCTTTCCATATCAGCCTGCACATACACGATAAGATACTGCACAATGCTATGTTTGATTCAGGCGCCTCACACAACCTCATGCCCAAAGCCGTAATGGAAAAGCTAAACCTTGATGTCACCCGACCCTATAAAGATCTGTATTCATTCGATTCAAGTCAGGTCAAATGCCTAGGCTTAATCAAAGATCTTTGCGTATCCCTAGTCCAATTCCCGAACAAAATGATCTTAATGGACATAGTAGTTGCTGACATCCCCACAAAGTATGGCATATTGCTATCCCGATCATGGGGAGAAAAATTGCAAGGATCCCTTCAACTCGACCTCTCTTACGCCACTATATCCGTCTTTGGGCAACCAAAGAGACTTTATAGGGAAACGCTAATGAAATATGTGGTGAGTAGTGAGGAGAAACCCCAAAATTTTCCAATATACTCGATACATTCTGATATGGATTCTTTTATTTTGTTTAATGATAATACAAGTCTTCCAAATCCTGATAAACCGCCAACCCTAGAACAAGGAACCAATGCTAGTGAGAGGCCAGTCGACAACTCGCTTCAAATTGTCTCAACAGCCCAGGAAACCAGCACAGGACAGGAAGAAAATCCCGAAACAGAAGTCACCAGCTCATCTGCTCTGCATGCCCCTCAAATCCCCAATACTCACCTTGAACCAGAGGTCTCATGGTACTTAGAATTCAATGGTGTAGTTAACAAGTTAGGAGCAGGGGCTGGAGTGTGGATTTACAAAACTCATGAAAATCATGCACAAGGCCACGCCTATAGACTCAATTTTAGGTGTACAAACAACATGGCAGAGTACGAAGCCCTTCTCTTAGGCCTCAAACTGCTCAAAACCCTGGGAGCTACCACAATCTCCATCCTAGGTGATTCGGACCTCATTATACAACAGATAAAGGGCAATTTCATCGCCAATGACAGTAGAATGAGAGCTTATAGAGCCGCTGCCAGCGAATTGCTTAGCACCTTCAGTGATGTTGAGTTAACCAAAATCGCACGAGAACATAATATTCATGCTCATAGCTTAGCTACCTTCGCCAGCACCTGTAGGTTCCCCTTTGGACCAAGTCACCACTTCACTGCAGAAGTAAAACATAGACCGTCAATTCCTAACAATGTCGAGAATTGGCAGGTATTCAAAGATGATGTACATATTAACAATTTTTTAACTCTGGAAGGGGAATTCTCTAGCACCAACATTGACATGGACGTTACACCAGAAACACAGCAACTAACAGAAGAAGATCGCATGACCCTAACAGCCCCCATGGCTGAACAGATACTCAGCCCGACTATTTTTGACAGTGCAAACATAGGGCAACTGAAACAGTCTTGCTCACCTAAGGCAGCCGAGGTAGAAGAAGAATTTATGGACCTAAAAGGAAATATTTTGCCTGCTGGCCTGACCCCATTGGAAGACATGTTTGATAACAACGATGTGGCCAGAAAACCAAAAATGGAACCCTTGGATGCCGCTATAGAAGAGTACAACATAGGAACGACAGAACATCCCAAGATGATTAAACTCTCTAAAACCTGCCTCCTGACCAAAAGCCCAAATATGTGGATCTATTCAAAGAATTCCAAGTTGTATTTGCCTGGAGTTACGAGGACTTGAAGTCCTATGACACTTCAGTAATCCAGCATACCATTCCCCTAAGGCCGAACCAGAAACCGTTCAAACAAAAACTCAGAAGAATCAACCCCATGCTTCTCCCTACGATTGAAAAAGAAATAAAAAGAATGTTTGACGCAAGGATCATTGCGCCTATCAGATTCTCGGAAAGGGTATCTAACTTAGTTCCTACCATGAAGAAAACAAGAGAGATAAGATTGTGCGTAGACTTGAGAAATTTAAACCAAGTCTCCCTAAAAGACCACTACCCGTTACCTAAAATGGATCACATCTTGCAAAGGGTGGTGGGTTCTTCTAGGATCTCTCTACTTGACGGATTCTCGGGATTTAACCAAATTCTAGTTCACCCAGACGATCAAGACAAAACAGCTTTTACTACGCCCTGGGGAACGTTCAAATACGTTAAAATGCCTTTTGGGCTAAAAAACGTCGGCGCCACCTTTCAAAGGGCAATGGATATTGCGTTCGCTAAGGAAATACATGATTTCCTCGTGGTTTACCTGGATGACCTGACCCCATTTTCCAAATCTGACTCGCAACACCTTAAGCACTTAAGGCATATTTTTATCACATGTAGGAAATTCCGCATTTCCTTAAACCCGAAGAAGTCCCTGTTCGCCCTGGAGGAAGGCAGGTTATTAGGGCATATAATATCAAAATATGGGATCAGAATCGACCTAGAAAGAATTCAGGCTATCCTCTAAATCCCTTACCCAAGAAAAACGAAAGAGCTACAAGGATTCCTTGGAAAAATCAACTTCCTGAGAAGATTCATCCCCAATTTAGCCGAGTTAATTAGGTTATTGAGTAACATGCTAAAAAAGGACGCCAAGGTGAGATGGTCCCTTGAGGCCAAGCAAGCTTTCGAGAGTATAAAAGCGGCCTTGACTCAAACACCTGCCCTTACCAGTCCTCAATTTGCAAGAGATTTTATCATTTTTTCTTTCGCATTAGAACATACCATAGCCGCAGTCCTTCTGCAGAAAGATGATCAGGGAAATGAGAAACCAATAGCTTTCTTCAGCCGAGCCTTGAGAGATGCGCCCCTAAAATTTCAGATCATGGAAAAGCAAGCTTACGCCCTGGTCAAAGCTATTAAAGACTTCAGAATTTACATCCTCTACTCTCATGTAGTCGCATATGTCCCCAATGCTGTTGTAAAGGATATATTAACTCAAGAAGGATTGGAAGGCAGAAGAGGCAAATGGATTGCTATCATCCTTGAGTATGACATCGAGATAAAGCCCACCAAGCTCATAAAAGGACAAGGGCTAGCTAAGCTAATGGCCGAAACAAATTTCCAAGCGCTTGACATTAATCAGTTGGACGATGAAGAGCTGGCGACTCCACAGATCAGTGATACCTTCACACAGTCCCCTTGGTACTCTGATATTTGTTTTGTATTGTTAAACCTGTGTGCTCCCCCAGGATTGTCCAGAACTAAAAAAATATTTTTAAGAATGAAATCATCAAACTTCTGCGTCATAGATGGTGCCTTATTTTCGAAAAATTATGAAGGTATTTTGCTTAAATGTTTAACTGAGGATGAAACTAACAGCGTCATGAGAGAATTTCATGCAGGTGATTGCGGAGGCCACTTATATTGGAAATCCACGGCGGACAAGATCTTGCGGGCCGGTTATTACTGGCCCTCTTTGTTTACAGATGTGAAAACATTTACTGCCTCATGCCACAAGTGCCAAATCTTTGAAGGAAAAAGAAATTATTGCCTCTGCCCCTGAAGCCCATTTCAACCGAAAAGCCTTTTCAACAATGGGGTCTTGACTTCGTTGGAGAAATTCATCCCTCCTCCTCAGGCCAGCACAAATGGATTTTGACAGCCACCAACTATTTCACCAAATGGATTGAAGCCATCCCGTGTAGGCAAGCCAATGACTCCACCATCATCCAATTCCTTGAGAACAACATCCTGTCCAGGTTTGGCTGCTCGGAGAAAATCATTACCGACAACGCAGCTGCTTTCAAATCTAATAAAATCATTAAATTTTGCCACAAATACCACATTACCTTAGGACACTCCACAGCTTATTACCCCCAAGGCAATGGCCTGGCCGAGTCCTCCAATAAGAGCCTCATCAATATCATAAAGAAGATGCTAGAAGAGAACAAAAAGAACTGGCACAAAAAGCTCACCAGCGCCCTATGGGTAGACCGAATGACCACCAAAAAATCCATCGGGATGAGCCCCTATGAACTTGTGTATGGCATGGAAGCTAGGTTCCCTTCATCTCTGGGCATACCAACTATCAAATTGTTGCAAGAAATTCAGGCTGAACCGAATGACATGCAAAGAAGAATTAATTAGACTATTCACCTTCAGCAAACCAGAGAAGAAGTTTTCAATAGAGCTCAAGGTCTACAAGAAAAACTCAAGAAAATGTTCGACAAGAGAACCAAAGCGGAGGATTTTCGTGTAGGCAGCGAAGTCCTAAGATGGGATGCAAGAAGGGAAGACAAGGGCAAACATGCTAAATTTGATTTTTTGTGGAAAGGTCTGTACATTATCAGCGCTGTGCAAGGCAATAACACCTACTTTCTCAAACCTCTTGATAACAACACAGCGGAAGAAGGCCCGATCAATGGTCGGATGTTGAAGCACTACAATGATCCTCCTGCTTGAAAGAGCAGGTGATAGTTGGTTTGTACATATTTGTAAGTATCAATTTTGACTTTTAGAGTTTATAATACCGAGAGCACGCGGAAGAAAGTAGGCGATGCTTCCCAGTTTTGCAGAAGACAACAAGAAACTAGAGAAAACAAGGCGTTCTGGCCTGCTGTTCTTGACTTCCCGCAAGGAGAAGCCATCCCCGAGTGGAGCCACTGTTAGCTCCTGCTGCAGCAGGTATTCATTTTTCATGATTGGCACTTCACAGGGCAAATATGTCATACTTTGCTTACTGCAATGCTCCATATTTGCTCAAACAGTCTCCAAATGAAGAAGGCTACTTCAAGTTCATTCAATTGCCTTCAAATTTTGTAAAGTTATCCCGGTATCGCTATTTTTAGTTAAAGGGAGGTCCAAACAGTTTAATCTTGGTCTCCCTAGGTTTAAATTTCCTGTTTTAGAATATAGAGGTTGTAAGTCTGTCCAAACAATTTAATCTTGGCAGATTCTTAGATAGGTAGAGAAACAAAAGAGTCCAACAGTTTAATCTAGGCTCTGGAAGAAATAAGGGTAGTATGTAGATAGGAAAGCATCAAAAGAAAAATGTATGATGGGTCTGCAAGTCTAAGTGCACCCCCAAACAAAAGAAGAAAAAATGCTAGGAAAGTAGGCTGGGTAGGTAGTTCTGAGGCTGTTGAATTGCTTACCAGTTCCAAGTTTTCAGGTGTCATATCAGGCAGAACATAATCAGCAAAGATTTGTAAGCAAAAAGGCTCAAATGAGGTATAACTAACTCCCCTTCTCTGCTTTCCCCGATCATTAACTAACATCCCCAAAAGAGGTCAAGATCTGCTTGACATCTCTTAAGTTCATCATCTTTATAACGCTGGCTTGAGTAAAGATCTGCTTTACTCAAAGTTGTTCCGTATCTTCTCCCGAAGTATGGTCCTCCTCCCTGTAACAGCCTAAGTTCTCCCGAACTTAGCGCTTTCTTACCATCTCCATATTAACCACTAACATTATTATGTAGCTCCCTATGTTTCCCGTCCCCGTATTAATATTAAGTAAATTCCCCCTATATAATATCCCTCCCCCTGGTTGAAAAAATACCATAGCAACTCCCGGGAATTGTTTAGTTTATCAGAAACTAAGCAAGAACCCCAACCTCCGAAACCACCTTCCAGATACTATGGACTCCTTCCAAAGTATAAAATTCCCCCGAAGTAGTCGGACCCCTTCTGAAACCTCAAAAAGCCCTTCACACCCACTCACTTACCTTTTCTCCTCAAATCCGTTTTCGCGTCGCAACCTCGCCCTCTCACATTCATGCAAAACATTGCCCATCCGTCCCCCGCCGATGCGATATCGCGAAATCGGCGATCGGCGATCACAAACGCCGAGTGTCCTATCCGTTCACCTCTCTGTCTTCGCCGATGTGATTTCGCGATATCGCATATCGGCAGTCGCAAGCGCCAAATGCCCAACTCAATGATCCCCCTCTTTCCCCACCGACGCGATATCGCGATATCGCATCGGAGTCTCTTCACCACAGTCCATCCAGTACCTCACCACGTCGTGCTGTACCAGGGACCCACAGCTGACGTCATCCGTCGTACAGCCGACGCCATGCTTACGTCAGCAGCCAGAAAAGCCGAAAAAGCTTCGCGCAAGGAGAAAAGTCGCACTTCAGAGCTCCAGATCAAGAAACAGAGGCATTTTTCGATGCGCGAATAGCACGAAGCGCTATTCGCGCATCGCTACGGGAAATAGGCCATTTCGAAGAATCTTCAGGGAATCTTCTGATTGTCGAGCCCACTGCGCGCCGAAAAACCCCAAAAATCGCCCAATCGTGCCAAAGGATCCGGTTTGAAGACAACAGCAGATCAATCACAGAGTTTAAAGTGTATCAGATCAAATCAGCAGGCTTCAAGCATGTCAAAGAGTATCAGTCGACGGCGGAAACCATCAATGTAGCGCCAAAGTGTATCAGAGAATATCTTGAGCAACAGCCCAAAGCAAGATAAAATTGAATATCTTCCAGCAGATTCACAAAAGGAGAGTGAGACTACTTGAAGCTCTCAAATCATAATAATTGCACATTCAATTCGCACCAAAGCCAAACTGCAGCCCCAAAGCACATTCACTCCAGCAACACCGCATCTGGTCCCCAAGGGCCACCTCGTCACCTGTTCCGATCCAGCTGCCCCCAGCGCAGCCAAAAATATTTACTTGCATTAAATTCCAACAGCATTTATATTTTTGAAGAGTTCTAAGCAGACCTGTCAAGGTCACCTATAATGATGTCTTTTCGATATTTTGTTTATAAATACCACCCTAAGCGATATTGTGAAGAGTTGGTTGGTTGGTAGTAGTAGTTGTTGGTCAGTTTTCTTTCCAGCATTTTCTCTGAGTAAAGACTCGCACTGTAACTGTCATATTTTTCCATAATCAAAGATTGCTGAAAGCATGGATTGTGAAACAGCCTGATGTTTTCTCTTGGCCAAGGAATGATCACGGAATTCCTGTGTCTCTGCATGATCCAATAAGTGTTCTTCTTCCTTGTTTATTTTATGTTTTATCATCTTTCCGCCTTTCTAAGCTTCAGGAAAAAAGAATAGCTTAAGATTTGTTTCATTACACCTTAAGTTCAATTTCTTCACTTTTCGATGTTTTCTTCAGAAACAGTTATGAGCTTGTATTCTTAAATGATCCGGTTTACCCTATTTCTTTCATATATGAGTACATGTCTTTGGAATTCTTAACTGCTCCGGGATCCCACTCATCCACTTCTCCTCTTTGTTAGCATGATGAAATGATTCTCTTTTGCCTTTCATCCCTGATGTCCATCCCGTACTTTCAGCAGACTGAGTATTGTATCCTGTGTGGCTATCCCGCTCCGTATCCCCTTGTGACCAAGAAAATGCTCGCATGCCTCAATCTGTGACTCCATGCCCAATGGTTCGAAATCTTATAACACCTACTGTGCTCTTTATTCAAGAATCCTAACCTTCCTTCCAATCACAGTCAACATTCCCTTGAAGTCAGAAAGCCTAGCCTAAAATCATTTCAACTAAGGTTGAATCTAAAGGAGAGAGCCCTCTCCGATTGCAGGTGGGCTAGAACCTGCAATCAGAAGATTGGTTTGTGGTTACCTCGGTCGTATCCTATTAGGAGCCTAGGGACAACCTGAGTGATAACAAACCCAAGTGAAATTTAAGTGAATAAAATTTATTTGAGGATATCATAATGCAATATCTAGGTTTAGAATCAACCGATTTTTATTTTTTAAAGTAAGACTAAGTGTGAAAGGAGTAATCTCTTATCCGCTCCGCTTGTGCCCTACATATAAATCTCATAAAAATTAAGACTGAGAGTGAAAGGAGTAATCTCTTATCCGTTGCGCTTGGGCCCTACATATAACTCTCATAAAACTTGTCATGTCCTTACATATAATTCTCTTAAGCCCAATTCCAATTAAGTAAATAAATTTTATTTGTGGATATGGATATCTAGGTTTAGAATAGTTTTTTGAATTTCAAGATAATACAAACATCCTAAACTTGAACCCGTTGAACTATTTTGTTGGTAAAGAGTCTTTAGATTACATTTCATTATGATTGATCTTGGAGAATAATCTTATGTTAACCGAATCCTCATATATTTCTATAATTATTTTGCAAACAACTTAGACTGTTTGTAACCATAAATTTTTAAATCTATAAATCAAAATAATGTTATGAATGTTATCAACCATGACAATATAAGCAAGAAGATATTGAAAAGACTTGCAACTTACAAAAAAGAATATTACTCCATAGCAATGATCCTCTCTGCCCTTTGCTTAATCTCTATATGTTTGCAGATGCTCTACAAAGAAACAAACAAAACATCAAAGACAAATTTAAAATAAATTAATGAATTACTTACCAATTGCAATTATTGAACAAAGAAAAAATTAGAAATAAATTAATGAATTACTTACCGAATGTAATTGTTGTTATTGGAATGAAATCAAATCTGAATAATCCCACGGGTATTGGGAATGAGCAACAATTTACCTTGTAAAATAGTATTCCGACATTTTCACTTAAAGCCTCTGTATGTTAGCAGATGCTCTAGAGAGACAAACAAAACACTAAATACAAATTTAAAATAAATTAATGAATTACTTACCGATTGCAATTATTTAACAAAGAAAAATCTAGAAATAAATTAATGAATTACTTATCAAATGTAATTGTTGTCATTTGAATGAAATCAAAAAGCCTCTATATGTTAGTAGATGCTCTAGAGAGAAACAAACAAAACACTAAAGACAAATTTAAAATAAATTAATGAATTACTAACTGATTGCAATTATTGAACAAAGAAAAAGTTAGAAATAAATTAATGAATTACTTACCGAATGTAATTGTTGTCATTTGAATGAAATCAAATCTGAATACCCCATGGGTATTGGGAAGGAGCAACAATCTACCTTGTAAATTAGTATTCCGACATTTTCACTTAAATCAATTCCATTATTACAAACCTTGAAATTGAAAACAAATAAACAAAAAAAACACCATTTAACCCATAAAGTTTACAAAAAAAAAATTAATTAAGGTTATTAAAATCAAAACAAGAGAATTAGATAAGATTATTAAAATAAAAATAAGAGAATTAGATATGGCAATTGTTGTTGATGTTAAGAAATCACATTAAAAAAGTATATCTAAATCTCCCCCGCCTCATACATATTCAGTTTAGCAATCTAATACCCCCAAAAATACTTATGCTTCCAGATTTTTCCTGTCCTACTCTTCTTCAAGAACATTTTCTTTTGGTTAATTTCACACACATACACCATGAAAACGCCTATCAAATATGTTAGAATAATCACATCGCCCAATGCCTGTTGTCATTATAGCTAGTCGACAGCAAACGGTGGAGTAGTTGAAAATAATGACAAATTAATGTAGAATCTACGACTATCTGCAGGTATAAATTTCTATGTTTTTGAATAAAATGATCAAGCTCTCTTCGGAGAGTCTTCCCAGTTCTATCAACTGGTATCAGAGCTGTATTGAGTAAGTTCAGTGATGTTGAGCAATGTGAAGAGGCAGTGAGTCGTGTTGTTGCGTTGTTGTGATCCACATCAAAGCACTGCGTGTTGTATGGAGGTCGAGCTTGACACACACCTAGATCTATGTGTTGTATGGGGGGTCAGCAACAAGCGGAAGCATCAGGATATGGAAGCTCTAGGATATAGAGCAAGAGGCCATGAAAATAGATAGTTTGAAGCCAATGAATAAGATTCCCAGAAACATGTTTGTGATTTCATGTGCAGTGTTGGCCTCCATAATCTTAATTATGTTCGACTATGATGTTGGAGTGATGAGCAGCATCGTTATCTTCATTAAAAAGGATCTAAAGATCAATGACATGCAAGAGGAGGATGCCATGAAATTCCTTTAGAGGACCTCGGTGGACCAGGCGGAGGCAACTGAGAGATTGGACTATATTGTATGAGTGTTGAGCTCTGTGGAGGCATAGGATATTGTGGAGCTGAAGGTAAAGTCGTAGGTTTAGATTTTTCCGGCTTGATTGTGCAGGTTGGACTCATCGGTTTCTGTGTCGAGGATCTTTATTTGAGCGTTCCAGACGACTCTTCCACAGGAGCCAAATTTGACGGATAAAGGATTCTTTGCGAAGTCTAGGTTCATTGTGAGTACCGAGCCTACTTCTATCATGTCGTAGTTGTTCGGAACAGGATCCCCCAAGGACAATTTCGGGGATAAAATCCCATGTTTTGAGTCAAATTTTGTAATCAAATAGTAAAGTCTCCACATTTTTTTATCGCGGAGCACGAAGGTGTCATGAATCATAAAGGGATTTTTTTTTTTATCACGGAGCGCAAAGGTGTCATGAGTCATAAAGGGTTGTTCGCCCTTAGTTTTGTAAAGTAAAGTCAACTATAAAATACCTACCCATGGTCCACGGACCATGGATTGTATGAAAAGAGCTAAGCTCTAAGTAGTTTGAGAGTACAAGGTAATGAAGAAGATAGTCATAGCTTTGAAGTAAGAGGTCTAAGTTTCGGGTCGTAGCGTAGGTAGAGGCTCTGCAGCTAAGTGCACAGAGGCCTAGAGTGGAAGTCTGCACCTGAGTGCACGGACCCTTGCAGCTGTGTGCGCAGGGTGGATAGAGCCTGTAATCGCTTGAAGATATCAATAAAGATAAGTATTCTACCAATTCTGTGTCTTTGTTCCGATTAATGCATCTTGTCATTTTATGTATGAATTTCCTTTATAATGCTTATATGATGTGCGAATGAATGCAATTACGTTGGTTAACTGAACACAAGTAATAACATTTATTTATGTGGTGCTAGATGTAATTATCTAATAAGATAAGTAAGATTCTTAATGTAACTTGACAATCTATGCAATACGCTACCTTAGCAGCGCGAAAGTATCTAAATCAAAGGTTAGGGTTGCGCGAAGGCCAGTTGTACCCTTTTGCGGAGGTATCAAAGGGAGAAATAAGGGATTAGGAAGACAAGGCCCTAGAACTTAACGACCTACGCAAAAGCAGGAATAGAAGGAATAAACCGACATCACGACCATCTCAAAGTGCGGAAACTTGGTTCCAGCATCCCCCCATACTGCTTCGGGTGAGACTTTGGTCCACGCTTCGCGGGCTGATGCCGAAAGGGCCAGTAGTGTAGGCATTTGTTTAGCTAATTAGCGTTGAACCTGGGTCAGGCCCCCTCAAGCCAATAAATGGTTTCGTTCCCGAGACTAGAATCTCAATAAGAGATGTGTGATGCCGTATCACTGGAATCCAACTAAGAAAGAGATTGGAGACTGGTTGGATAGGAAGATCCACAAATTCGCGGCACAGGAAAACAAAAGTTTCTGACTGACAAAGGAATAGTGGCTAGACAGGTACCTATATACAGAAATACACGAGATCTTTTTATGTTCCTTTCCGGTTGAGCTATACGAGTGGATCGTGAAGCTAGTAAATAGTCAAGGAAGGTGGAAACTCGACGGTCCCATTATTTGGACCCCAGAGCTAGTGCGAAGACTGGAAGAATCTGAGGATAAGATTGCTCGCGTTGTCGACCATTAGTTCAATCATGTCCTAGGAGGATTTGTAACTGAATTTACAGTCGACACCTCAGTCAGCTACAACGAGGTGGAGTGTCGCTTTTTCAAAGGACCGCGAGGTAAGTACTTCAAATCTTTGAATACTTGGATTAAAATGTTATTGTGCGAAAAGCGGGTTATGTAGCTACCTTGATGTTTGGAGCTACGTGAAGCAAAAAAACTTACAGGAATGAAGGAAAAAAGGGTCTTGAATATAGTCCATTGATTTCACCTCTGCGAGGTGACGAAGAGGCAATAGCGCAGGTTTCTCCATGAAGTGTTATTCAGTTAACAAGACAAGGATTCTCACAACTGCCACCTCCACCAACTCCACCTCCAATTTCACCACCATCACCTGCGACTTCACCCATACCACCTCCGCCTCCACCGCAGTTCAATATGGCAAATTCAGTGAAGCTGCATTTGTTCAAAGGCTTGGGGAATGAGGACCCAGACCAATTCTGGTTCGTTGTAAAAGATATATGGGAAGCTCAAGGTGTTACATATGATCACATAAATAAAGCGACATTGGTTATTGCTCTGCAGGATTGCGCGCTAACCTGGTATATCAAGTACTCTAATGATAACCCGAATGCTGGAATGGAAAACATCCAGACAACACTAAATAGGGAATTCAGTAGGCCTAAATCTGAGGCACAGTCAATTGTGGGGTTCAAGGAAATTGCGATGCAAACATGTGAGACACCTTGGGAATTAGATCAGAGGTTGAAGTGTAAGATCCGCAAGGCTAATATGAATTTAACAGACAGACAACATCGCAAATGGTTTGTGGCCTCGCTCCTGTCTCACCTGAGGGTTGTGTTGTCACAACAGAAGATAACGACTCAAGTGGAGGCCTTGGAGATTACAATGAGACTGCATGAGACACCGATGCAAGATCCAAATCTGGGGGTTCAGCAAATCCATGCGTAGTTGAAAAACCTTTGCCTTGAGATGCAAAGTTTGAAGTAGGACAGAACAATCTGACCAGACTTGCGCGAAGAGGTATGGTATCTGAAATGCAAGAGTCAGGGGCATGACAAAGACCAATGTTTGGTCTTTGTGAACTACCTAGCAGGAGGAGGGCAAATTCCTTTGAGGCCGGAAGCTTAGGCAGGACCAAGCACAAGGCCTGCATTGTGGTGTGTTATATGTCAGGTAGCAGGAAAACATGCCATGGAAAACTGTCATTTGTTGTAAAAGTTTGTACAAACATCACAAAAATTGTTCTGCAACTTCTGTAGGTTGGTAGGGCATGTGAGCACAACTGTAGAAGCTATGAACTAATGATGGATAGAACTCCTGCCTATAGGGTTCAGGCAAAAACGCGACCCTCTGACTAGAGCGCGGGGATGGCACGAACAGGATTTTAAGGGCGCGGACAAGGCCGAGGTAGAGGAGGACCTAGCATAGGTTGGGGACAACTGATTTGCTACAATTGTGAAGATCCAAGACACTATGCCCATGATTGCACTAACCTGACCCATCTATCGTGCAAGTATTGCACTCTGTTTAATAATGAAACGTAAGACTATCCTACGCTGATAGCAAGGATACGTGACAAAGGGGCACTACCATAGCCGACTCAGAATCTATAGATGATAAGGTCTAAGCCGCGCGAAGAGGATCTGAACGTGAACATAGTGCTCCGAAGTGGAATCACAACAGGAGATGATAAGAGGAAATAGCCCGAGGATAGTACATGGGTTCACAAAGCTCCGGTGAAGGAGGCTGAGTTTATTTGGAGCGCGCACGTGAAACCTTCATGGAAGCAAAGAAGAGCTTCGTTGAGGCCTCCACCTTAGGGAGCAAGGATAATCCTGATCAAGAGTGTAGGAATTGACAGGGTAAGTTTCTCAGATAGAACACCAAAAGGACACCGCTCACAAACAGATCACAGATCAATACACCAGTATTTTGACGTGGTTAAAACCCTCAGAGGGGGAAACAGTCCACGGCCTGCGCCAACGTGGCTACTACAGGCAATTTATTAATAAAAGAATGAAAATTTACATAAGCTTCTCTCATGCACGATGAACCTACAAAAGACCCTCCATGCGCTTTAAATAGAATTCATGGACCAATCGGGTGTCAAGCCACGGATCAAGTGTCGGTAATACCGAGGAGAGAATGAACCGTCGGATCACTACATATCGTGACCGTCAGATTGTAAGTTTCAAAATGTACAACGGTAAAGAAACACACTTTACCTAACTCTATACCTAACT
>APFE031130802.1:48718-80085 GCA_000404065.3 Pinus taeda
AACGTTGAACCTAGGTTAGACCCCCTCAAGCCAACAATAGCCCTGCCCAAAAATTATGTTTCCCATTCAATCTATGGTTGAAGTCGACAGGTTCTGCATGCAAAGGAGTGTCGAAATTTAAGACCGTCGTCATTTGAAGGAAGACGTTGAGTTAAAAGATTGAAGATTGTTGTGCATTGAACCTGTGGAGGAAAGAGCGCACTAATGTGTCACCCTATATGTTGCTTGGTCGACCGGGAGCCTACAGCAAGAAGATCAAGAAGATTTGTGTGTTTGATCGTTTTTGGAAATATTGCTAGCATGCAAGGCAGAAATCCAAGGCAGTGATACATGTGCAATTTTGTTGCACGGGTGTATGCAACATGTATGTGTAAGATCATGGGAGCGTAAGAGTTGTCATCCCTTGCGATCTAGTCGTGGTTGTCATCTCTTTGTGTATAAAAGAAGATCACAGCCCGAGACAAGTGCCAGCAGACTGTGTGAAGGAAAGACCCTCTGGAGCTAAGGAGTGTTGGGCAGGTCGAGCTTCAAGAAGTTTGAAGGTCGAAAAGGGAATTGTAGCTCGTGTAGTGTGGAATTATTAGACAGCAACAGAGTGTCCAGTGATGAAGATTATGTCGACCATGACGCTAGTGTGGCGTAGATTCAGTGGAGTGTTGGCAGATAGGAGCGTCTGCAACCGAGTGTCCGTTGATGAAGATTGTGTCGACCATGACACATGTGTGGCATAGATCCAGTGGAGTGTTGGAAGATAGTAGTATCTGCAACTGAGTGTCCGTTGAAGAAGGGTGTGTCGACCAGGACGCCTGTGTGGCGCAAAGAATATCCAGTGGAGTGTCCGCAGATAGGAGTGTCTGCAACAGAGTGTCCGCTAATGAAGACTGTGATGCCTATGTGGCATAGATCGCAGAGAATATAAGCGTAGTGTTGGCAGATCAGAATGTCTGCAACACCATGTCCACTGAAGAGAGTTGTGCTGTGTGAAATAAATAGCAAAAATGAAAGCCCCCTTATCTAAGTTTTTTTTTATGCACTGTCGTAAGGCCTAGCTAAGATTGAGACCAATAACCATTTTAAAATCTAGGTCATCGTAATTAAGGGAAGGTTTGTTAGAATAATCACGCCACCCAATGCCTATTGCCATGATGGCTAGTCGGCAACAAGTGGCAGAGTAGTTGAAAATAATGACAAATTATTGTAGAATCTACGACTATCTGCATGTATAAATTTCTATATTTGTGAATAAAATGATCAAGCTATATTCGAAGAGTCTTCCCAGTTCTATCAAAATACGTTTTGGAATGCCAAATACAGACATATTCTAGGCTTGCTTGACATGCCAAATACGGACGTATTCCAAGCTGGCTTGGCAACACTGAATTTTACCTGCTTTGCAGCACTCATGTAGATGTGTTCGTGCCAAAATTCAATGTACAAGGTTCAGGGGAGGTTGTACCACAAGTTTCCATGAACACTGCATGGGAGGTGTTCTTTTCAATGAGTCGAATTGGCAGGCGATTGATGAAATTTGTTGTACAAACTATGCCAATGCCATAATGTATTGAAAGTTGTTGTACTTTAGTTATGATGGCACAATAAGACTCAGATTTAATGAGCCAATCAAACTAAAATAAATAAATAAAATTGTTTTATAAATATACTTTGCAAATTTAACTTTTGATCAAAACTAAATTAATTCATATTCAGCCTAACGTTATTACCTGCCTTGCCCCAAGCATAATAACTATGCACTCATATACAGTTGTATAAAGAGATCTGAATCTTTGTTCTAATCATTAGTGTTTCAAATTAGAGTTTTGAAAACTACATCTTATATAGAAACCATCTCAAACTTTGTTTTATAAATTTTAAATTTTTTTCAATATAGTTTACCTTGTTGAATAAATAAAGTATTTTTACATAAATTGAACATTTTAAACAATTACTCACATAAATAAATAAAAAACCAATATATTAGTTAAAACTTTTAGTTAAGGAAGCCTGCAGAGGTTTGGTCTCGTGGCCAGCGGATGATCTGCTAAGTCGTCAATGCCGCTGTGCAGGTCACGAGTTCGAGTCTCATCTTAACTGAGGGCTATTCTTGCGGGCTGGGCGGTTCCTCCTAGAGGTTATAGTGGCAGCCGATGGGATTTGACCCCGTGTAATGCGAGTACGATACCACCACCGTTGTCGATTCCGCTAGTCAACAACAAGAACAAAAACAACCTTTAGTTTAGGCAATTTCTTAAGGAAACAAATATATTAATGCAAAATTGAAAACAATTATATGAATTTCTCACAGTCGATTAACAAATTATCCTCTATACTATTTAAATAGAGATCATATTATTTAAATAGAAATCATACAAATTAAATGTTAGCCACAAATCATTATAACAATTAATATTAAAAAGAGTATAAATCATTGTATCACTGATCATTGTATATTAAGAATATATTATAATGGTTGAATTAAATAACTAAAAAATGTGCATCAAGAAAACTATTTTTATCTAAATTAAAGTAAATTAACCTTAACTATTTCCTATATATTTAGATATTTTATACATATTATATTTAAAAAAAAATACTTTTATTTTATTAATGAATAATATTATATAACTTTTTATTGGGGTGAACAAATAGTTGGAAACATGATCTTGGGGTTCACTTCACGAGGCCCGTAATAGGTAGATTTATGACTACGATTTACAGAGTTATGCGATGGGACGGGGTGGTTCGAATAGTCCAAACTCGCCTGTGTTGGATATAATGAGGAACAATATAAACGAAATGATTGTCAGTTCTTGGGTGATGAATCTAGGTTGTAAGGTGGCAAATTTGAGCATTGGTGGCCAAGTGAGCTCGCCACATCCATGGGATAGTTGGTGTTATGCGAAGGAGTTGAGTATTGCCATAATGGCTTTTCAGGAGGACTATTATGCCTTCACTTAGGATAGGAGGGGCTGAGTATTTCCATAATGGCTTTTCAGAAGGACTGTTATGCCTTCACTTGGGATCAGAGGGGCTGAGTATTGCCATAATGGCTTTTCAGGAGGATTGATATTCCTTCACTTGGGATCGTGGAACGAAGGGTTGCAACACTTCAACCTGTCATTGTGATCTTGACACTGTGTGGGGGAACCTCGATTGGCATCGGTGGTGGGATGCTCCAAGCAGCTGGGAACCCAATGTTCTTAAGGTAATTTGGATTCATTGGCTCTGGTTCTTTTATGAAAGTTTGTTTCTAAGGGTGGTTGATTTAGTATTATGGGTGGTCCTGTTGAGTGAGTGATTTAGGACGCGGGTAAGTTCTCGAGGGTGGGTCTATACTAGTCATAATTCTGTCGAGGGCTGCCAGAGATTGAGGTGGATTTCGCTACTTCCAAGCACTTCAAAATGAAAATGTCAGGCTTGTCGTAGAGTTGGTCACTGTCTGGTCATAGTGATTCTTGTTAGATTTGTCTTGCTTCTGTCCAATGTGGTGTTGGGTTTGTTGTCTAATGGTCTTGTTTTGAAAATTGTCATTCGCCTTCTCCAATTCTGGTTATGGGTTACTAGTGGGGGTGAGTTGGCTTGGGGATTTGAGAGGGTGTGGGTAGGGAAGACTCTATGAGAGCCTTGGTCTGACCTTGGTCGTGGGGGCATTATGTTGTGGTTGTGGCGGGATACTAGTTTGTTTGGGCGTGTCTTGGTGATTAATTCCTCTTGTGTGGTTGGGGTCTCTTTTGTGTTCATATTCAGTGGTTCTTTGGGACCGCCAGCCATGCCCCGTTAGCGAGGTCGTCCCCGCCACAGAGGGGGGTCGCATGGCCCTATCGAGCACCAAGCCAACTACCAGAGCTCAACTTTGAAGGACTCAGAAAGCGGTGAATGGGTGCGAGTGGTGGCTCATGACCACGGTCACTTACTAGGCTTAGTAGAGGCACCGACTATGCTGGAAAAGATTGTTGAACAATTCCGAGGAATTCATGCCAAACTAGTACATGAATGATATTCAATTCAGCCTCAGTGAAACTCTGGAACAACTAGAGAGCATTCACCATAATCAATGACTCATCAACAACCATCTACGTGACTTGGAGGCTCAAGTGGCGAATATCGACTTCCATATGCATGAGAGAGATGGCCTTCTTGCACCACCTCATGGGCTTTGATGAAGGAGCATCTAATGGCGAGGCGATAGTTGGAAATGTTGTCTAAGGCACACTTTAAAAAAAATTGACTTTGGTTTATCTTACTGTTATTTTCTTTCCAAGAATGTTGTCACAACCAATGTCAAATTTTTATTTTTATTTTTTTAAAGTTATGAACCAGTTTTAGATTAGTTTAATAACCATAACAAGAAATGCAATTGTAAAGTGTAACTGCAGGTGGTTCCTCAACTGAATGAGGCTACCAGCAATATAAAAATACATTTCTTAGAATGAACAAGGGTTGCTGCCCATAAAAGAGAAAGATAGCAGAGACTGTAAACTTTCTAACAACATAATCAAGAAGAAAAGACAATGATACTTTTTAGGTAACCAGAGACTATATTTTATGATTTATTTTCTGCACTGTGCATAAATGAAATTTATGTATGGAGAACAAGCATGAAGACCGTGCAAGAATGAAATCTATGAATGGAGGACAAGCATAAAGACTGTGCATACACCGAGTAACATGACATTCTCAGAATAAAGCCAAGGTACTCGCAGAACATTCACTGACCATCTTACAATTAAGAACTTGAGTCTTTCTTTTATAAATATGCATATATATATATATAACTGCTGCATAAGTAACTATCGAGATAGCATCCCAAAATACCATATAGTTTCCATACATCCACATCACATACAAATCTACAGTTTCAATAGTCCACGAGTTCAATGTTACATACAGAGGAGGGAACTAGTGATCCCCAATAAACATAAACAAAGTAGGGACGAAATCAAAACCAAACCCTCGCCACCAACATACAAGCCACTTGCACAGCACAAACAGAAGACGATAGTCAGAGGCAGCATAACCAGTTTCAAACAGAAAATCAAAAAAGCAGGAGAAGGGTAAATAGTTACCAGAGGTTACCTGAGCGGAGGACAGGGTTTTGACCAAACCCCAAACCAGCAGCAGATCCGAGGGGAAACCGACACCATAAACCCCAACAAATACCAGAGGAATCCGAGCCACGGCCATAGGGCCACGAAACCCTGGCTGCTCAAAAGGAGCGGTTTTTTTATCAGATGAATTACAGAGAAGAGGAGTAAAATCAGAGAAGACCATTTACCTTTGAAATGAGCAGGTTTGTCGCCAGAGAGGTCGGGCCGAGGACCTGCTAGTGAAGCCATCAAACCAGGTTAATAGCGGAGCTCCCAAAACCGACAAACAGTGAAAACAAAACCCAGTTGACAGAGATATATTTAGATTCTATCTATAGTGAAAATTGCAAACATAGAGGAGCAAGTTACTGCATAACAGAGCCAAGGCACACAACGACGGAGCCTCAAAGTACCAGGAAAGAAGCAGCCACCACAAACGATGGTGGGAAAACATAAAACCGCCCATCAATAGAAACCTAGGATTGCAGGTAGAACCAACAGGTGGAAGAGGGCCAAGCGCCACAACCATTGCACAGGAAGAGATCCAAACAATGGACAGAGCAGCGGAGCAACCCAGCGGAACAACATAATGATCGGGAATAGACTCCCAATAGTGCCATAGAGCCCAACACGAAGTTCGAAGCCTCGAGAACAGTGGTAGCATTAAAGCCCCATTAAAACCTCACTAAACCCCACAACTACCTCGCAGGAAAAAGTCACGTGGGTTAGCTTCCACACAGCATCCACCTTAGCCCAGATTGGTGAGTCATCATTTTTTGGTATCAAAGCAGTTCTTTCCTTAGGGAAGAAAGTTTAATTATGGAGGTAGGAAGAAGAGGAAGAGGAAGAGGTATTCGGAGAGCATCTGATGACGGATTGCGTGAAGAAATCAATGTCCTGCGTGCTAGACTAGCAGCAGTGGAAGTAGGGAGGCGCAGGGATCTAGAGGATGGCGACGATAGTGACACAGAGACTATAGCTACAACAGATGGGTCCGATGAGGAAGGACCAGAGATAAAATTGTTAAAATTTGTCTTGTTAGCAAATAGCGAACCGAAACCTGAACTGTCAAATTATGATGGCAGTTTATCTATTGAAGTACTTTTGGATTGGATTAGTGAGTTAGATAAGTACTTTGAATATGAAGAGATCAATGATGAAAGGAGGATCAGGTTTGCGGCTACAAACTTGAAGGGTCATGCGACACTGTGGTGGGACAGTGTGCAAGCAGAACGAAGAAGATCCAACAAACCACCGATTAAGAAGTGGGCCAGGATGGTGGCCAAATTGAAGGGTAAATTTTTACCTAAATACTATCAGATTGTGTTGCATAGACAGGTACAAAACCTGAAGCAGAGGTCAATGATTGTAAAAGAGTACACAAAGGAATTTTACAGAGTGAATTTGCGAGCAGGTTATGTCGAGGATAACCCAGAAAATACCGCAAGGTTTGTGAATGGGTTGCGGATGGAGATACTGGACGAGATCAGTATTCTCTCTCCCAGATCTGTAGAAGAAGCATATCAAAGTGCTTTAAAATAAGAGGAGAAAATTAACAAAAAAAAAATTGTTAGGAGAGGACGTGGATCCGGTCGAGGAAAAGGACAGTCCTATGGCAGGGGCAGAATTTCCAGCAGCAATGATGAAGGTAGTACGAAATATGCAGGGTCAACAGACAAAGAGGGTAAAACTAGGGGAGGAAGGCCTTACCAGTGAGGTAGAGGTAATGGCAGAGGCAGAGGCACTGCCTACCAGTGTTACAAGTGCCACAAATGGGGGCACAGATCATTTGAATGTCTTGAAATTGATCAAGCAGGAAAAAGGGGAGCTTATGTTGCTCAACCCGAGGAAATCGAGGCCCCACCTCAAGAAGTGGAGAACATGCCTGAAACAAGCGAAGCCTTGGTACTAAATAAAGTCTTGTTGAAGCCAACTAAAGAATCAGCTGATCCAACACAGCAGAAAGCCCTATTCCAGAGTGTGTGTAAGTTGCAGGGGAAGTGTTGTAAACTAATTATTGACAGTGGAAGCACAGATAATTTAGTAGCCACGGAGATGGTGGAGAATTTGGGCTTAAAGCAATTGTAACACCCAACTCCATACCGGGTGTCTTGGCTATAGAAAGGGCACCAACTTCTTGTTGATGAGCAGTGTGAGGTGGAATTTCATATTGGCAGATATAAGGATAAAGTGACATGTGACATTATGCTGATGGATGTGTGCCATATACTGCTAGGTAGGCCTTGGCAGTATGACAGGAAGGTGGTACACGATGGAAAAACAAACTGTGATAAGTTTGTGAAAGATGGGGTCAAACATACATTGGTACCCATGAAGGAGGAAGATACAACATAGAGTAGTGGGTTGAAATCCTTGTTACTAGGGGGAAAAGAGTTCCTACAGCAAATGGGAGATGACGAAATAAAATTTGCAATCGTGCGAAGGCCAAAGGCAGTGGTAGTTCATACTGAAATTAAGGATTTACCGAAGGAAATCCAAGATACGTTGCATGAATTTAGCGATATAGTGGTGGACGATTTGCCAGATAAGTTACCTCCAAAATGGAGTATCGGCCACCATATCGACTTTATACCAAGAGCCAGCTTACCCAACAAAGTCGCTTATTGAATGAGCCCGAAAGATAATGAAGAGATTAGAAAACAGGTACAAGAATTGTTGGAGAAGGGACTGATTCGAGAAAGCCTAAGTTCGTGTGCAGTACCAATAGTTTTGGCTCCCAAGAAAGGAGGAGAGTGGTGAATGTGTACCGACTCCCGAGCAATCAATAAGATTAATATTAGATACAGGTTTCCTTTACCACGCATGGACGATATGATGGACTTCTTAAGTGGAGCAACATACTTTTCCAAGATTGATTTGGAAAGTGGTTATCATCGGATACGGATTTGGGAAGGAGATGAGTGGAAGACTACTTTTAAGACCAATGAGGGCCTGTATGAGTGGCTAGTCATGCCATTCGAATTGAGTAATGCACCCAGCACGTTCATGCGCCTGATGAGCGAGATGCTGGAAGAGTACATCAGGAATTTCATTATCGTGTACTTGGATGATATTCTTATTTTCAGTAAGGCCAAGGAGGAACATTTCAAACACATTAGGTGTGTCTTGGAAAAACTACAACAAAATAAATTGTTGTTAAATTTGAAGAAATGCACATTTTTCAAGAAGGAATTGATTTATTTAGGGTTCGTGATCTCGGAGAATGAGTTGAAGATGGATCCAAAAAAGGTTGCAACCATAGTTAGCTGGCCGTCCCCAAAGAGTTTATTTGAAGTGCGAAGTTTTCATGGGCTAGCAAGATTTTATAGGAAGTTTATAAGGGATTTTAGCGGTATCTGCGTGCCCATGGTGGAAACTGTCAAGAAGGCCAATCAGCCATTTCATTGGATTGATTCAGCTGAAAGGAGTTTTCAGCTGCTAAAAAAAAAGATTACTGAACGACCTGTTTTACGGTTACCGGATTTCAACAAACTTTTTCAAGTCCGTTGCGATGCCAGTGGGACAGCCATTGGAGCAGTGTTGAGTCAAGAGGATAAACCGGTGGCCTATTTCAGTGAAAAATTAAACGAGAGCAGACAAAAATATGCGTCCTATGATAAGGAATTCTATGCAGTAGTACAAGCACTGAAACACTGGAGACACTATTTGTTGGGAAATGAATTCGTCTTGTTTTCGGACAATTCTGCTCTGCAATATGTTGTGCAGTAGCACAAGTTAAACCACAAACATGCAAAGTGGGTGGGATATCTCCAAAGTTTCACGTTTGTGTTAAAGCACATCAGTGGACAAGCTAATAAAGTGGCAGATGCATTAAGTCGAAGGAGTTTGATTTTGCAGGAAAGCAGAGTACAGGTGTTGGGTTTTGAACATCTTAAAGATCTATACGAAACAGATGCAGATTTTCGCGAAGCATACGAAGCTTGCCAGAATTCGCTGTTGAGGGACAACAACTTGTGGTTAGATTATAACTTGCAGGAAGGATTGTTGTTCAAAGGTGGACAATTGTGCATCCCAGAGTGTTCAGTGAGGGAAAATCTAATCCAGGAGAAGCACAATGGTGGTCTAGCTGGAAATTTTGGCGTAGACAAGACATTGGACTAGGTAAGTCATTTTTATTATTGGCCAAGGATGCGACGAGACGTGCAACAGTATGTGGCTAGATGCAAGATGTGTCAACTGGCGAAGCCACATAGTCAAAATACGGGACTGTATACACCATTACCTATTCCGGATAGGCCTTGGGATTCAGTCAGCTTAGATTTTGTTTTGGGTTTGTCGAGAACACAAAAAGGATATGATTCAATTATGGTAGTGGTGGATCGTTTTACAAAAATGGCACATTTTATTCCTTGCAAGATGACCAGCGATGCTACACATGTAGCCCATCTATTTTTTACAGAAATTGTCAGCTTGCATGGCTTACCGAAGTCTATTCTTTCAGATAGGGACGTGAAGTTTACGGGCCATTTCTGGCGAACTTTGTGGAAGAAATTGGACACTAAACTGAGTTTCAGTTCATCTTATCATCCACAGACTGATGGGAAAACTAAAGTAGTAAATCGAAGTCTGGGAAATCTGTTATGTAGCCTAGTTGGAGAGAATTCACAACAGTGGGATCGCGTACTCGCCCAGGCAGAGTTTGCTTATAATGACTCTCCAAACAGGAGCACAGGCAAAAGCCCTTTCCAGATCATGTATGGCATGCACCCCGAGGAGTGCACGAATTACGAGATTTGGGTCGGTTGGAACGGAGGTTTGTTGATGGAGAAGAATTTGCGAAGATGATTAATGAACTTCACGAACAGGTGAAAGCTAAATTGCAGAATAGTAGCCAAAGATATAAGCAAAAGGCAGATTCAAAGCGACGGGAAGTGCAATTTGATATAGGAGATTTGGTACTAGCACACCTATGAAAGGAAAGGTTCCGTAGAGGAGAGTACAACAAGCTGAAATTCAAAAAGGTAGGGCCTTGCCGTATTCTGCAGAAATTCTCTGCAAATGCTTATGAACTGCAATTACCCCCTGGTATTGGGATCTCGCCCATTTTCAATGTCGCAGACCTATACCCCTATATTTTTGCAAACACGGAGGACGATTTAGTAGGACACACACGAGACATCCAGGGAGACGAGGAGACAGGGACATGGATCAGACAGTTGCTCACAGCCAAGCCCTTAGAGATTGACCAAATACTGGACACTCAGGTAGCTAGGCGGACACGTTAGAAGGAGTACTTGCAGTATTTGGTTAAATAGAAGGACCGTCCAAAAGAGGACAGTACCACGATGGATGCCGAACAGATTCATCGCGTCGGCTATTTGATTGAAGATCTTATGTACAGGAGCCATGAGTTTCATTCACCCCGGGAGCCTAATGCAGGAGCATCCAATGGCGAGGCGACAGGTGGACATGCTGTCTAAGGCACACTTTAAAAAAAAATTACTTTGGTTTATCTTACTATTATTTTCTTTCCAAGAAGGTTGTCACAGCCAATGTCAACTTTTTATTTTTATTTTATTAAGTTATGAAGTAGTTTTACATTAGTTTAATAACCATAACAGGAAATGCAACTGAAGTGTAACTGTAGGTAGTTCCTCAATTGAATGAGGCTACTAGCAATATAAAATACATTTCATGGAATGAACAGGGGTTGCTACCCAGAAAAGAGAAAGATAGAAGAGACTGTAAACTTTCTGACAACATAATCAAGAAGAAAAGACAGTGATACTTTTTAGGTAATAGAGACTATATTTTATGATTTATTTTCTATATTGTGCATAAATGAAATTTATGTATGGAGAACAAGCATGAAGACTGCAAGAATGAAATCTATGAATGGAGGACAAGCATAAAGACTGTGCATGCACCGAGTAACACGACATTCTCAAAATAAAGCCAAGGTACCCGCAGAACATTCACTGACCATCTTACAATTAAGAACTTGAATCTTTCTTTTATAAATATGCATATATATATAAAACTGTTGCATAAGTAATTATCAAGATATCATCCCAAAATACCATACAATTTCCATACATCGACATCACATAGAAATCTACAGTTTCAATAGTCCACGAGTTCAACATTACATACAGAGGAGGGAACCAGTGATCGCTGACAGACATAAACAAAGCAGGGACGAAATCAAAACCAAACCCTCGCCACCAGCATACGAGCCACTTGTACAGCACAAACAGAAGATGGCAGTCAGAGGCAACATAACCAGTTTCAAACAGAAAATCGAAAAAGCAGGAGAAGGGTAGATAGTTACCAGAGGTTACTTGAGCGGAGGAGAGGGTTTTGACCAAACCCCAAACCAGTAGCAGAGCTGAGGGGAAAACGACACTGTAAACCCCAACAAAGACCAGAGGAATCTGAGCCACGACCACAGGGCCATGAAACCCCGGCTGCTCACAAGGAGCGGGGTTGTTAGCGGATGAATTGCAGAGAAGAGGAGTAAAATCAAAGAAGAGCATTTACCTTTGAAATGAGCAGGTTTGTCGTCGGAGAGGTCGGGCCGAGGACCTGACAGTGAAGCCATCAAACCAGGTTAATAGCGGAGCTCCCAGAACCAACAAACAATGAAAACAAAACCCAACTGACAGAGATACATTTAGATTCTATCTACAGTGAAAATTGCAGACATAGAGGAGCAAGTTACCGCATAACAAAGCCAAGGCACACAATGGTGGAGCCTCAAAGTACTAGGAGAGAATCAGCCACCACAAACGACGGTGGGAAAACATAAAACCGCCCATCAATAGAAACCTAGGACTGCAGGCGGAACCAGCAGGTGGAAGAGGGCCGAGCGCCACCACCATTGCACAGGAAGAGATCCAAACAGCGAACAGAGTAGCGGAGCAACCCAGCGGAATAGCATAATGACCGAGAATAGACTCCCAACGGTGCCATAGAGCCCAACACGAAGTTCGAAGCCTCGAGAACAATGGTGGCATTAAAGCCCCATTAAAACCTCACTAAACCCCACAACTACCTCGCAGGAAAAAGTCACATGGGTCAGCTGCCACGCAGCATCCACCTTAGCCCGGATTGGTGAGTCATCAAGCTTCCTCCCCAACCACCCCCATGACATGATGTTTTCAAGTTATTTTTTTGTTTTGACGCCTTTTTGCTTTGTAAGGTTGTATAGGCTATTAGAAATAATGGTTGTATGGTTATATCTCTTGCATTCCCCAACTCTCCTCATTATCTTCTCTGGTCTAATTGAAGTTAGGAGAGTCGTGAAGACAAATTTTGTACTCTAGTTTTCTACGATGATAAGATAAAAATGCACCTTTGAACGATAAAAAATAAATAATCTTATATAAGTACACATCTTATGATCATCAACATGTTATCCCATGCTTATAAATTAAAAACGCCTCACATTTCTAGATTTATAACTTTAATTTGAATTTGAATTATAAATTAGAAAATTAATATCAACCAGCCTAGATCCATGGGATCTACCAAGCGTAAATAGGGATCAAATCTCTTGAGATGCGAACATCTTTTAGAGTTAAAAGAGATTTTATTTATAATTCACGTTCTCCACATTATATTTAATATTTAATTATTTTTATTATTAATATTTTCTAAATGTTACATATGAAATCCATATTAAGCATTTAAAGAATTTCAAATATCCCTCATACATTGAATTAGAAAGCAGTTATGAATGGAATCATAATTCTATCGATCTTTCTCTATATATATGTTTCATGTCAAAATCTTTTATTCAATATGAGTATTGAAATATTTTATTTATAACCTACATTAAACTTTCTTTATTATTGATATTTTAAAAATCTTATATATCAACTTTATACTAGAAATAAAATAAATTACACATCCCTAGTTATGGTAAGTGAAAACGTAAGAATTTTTTTAATTTAAATTATGTTATTTAATATGAAGATTGAAACATTTTACGAAATATTTTTTTGTTATTAATATATTGTTTTAAATATCACATATAAATTAACTGCAAAATGAATTACACATCATGTAATATCAATAATACTATTTCTGCCAACTCCATATTAAAGACAAAAGAAATCTTCCTCATAGTAAGAAGTAAATTATTTTTTACGCATCTCTATATTAAGTAGTGAATAAATTATATTTCTTCTTCATACTAAAAGGTAATTTTGTTTATTTATTTATTTTATTTTATTAATTTTGGTTACTTTATATCTCTATATAAAGTTATGTCAAAGTAAAGTGCAAATTGAAGTATTTTAATTATGGCCGGCATTAATTTATTTCATTATTACTATTTTTAATTTGTTAATTTAAATTATTATTTAATATTTTAAAAGCTTTCTCCCATGGGTTGTAAAGTGTCTATGGCTCAACAATTATTTTTAGAGTACATTCATTTATAATTTTGAATGAGAAATTAAGAGATTAATGATGATAGTGGTGATGATTAATGTCCACTAAACTTTATATGATTTAACGGATTTTAAGGTAAAGTTAATTGAGATTCTTGAAAATGTTATATCTATGTTCAAAAAGAAGTGAAAGAAGTCTTCCCAAATCAGCATTGTGGAAAATATTTTGGAAATTAGATCAAATGTGAGTATAAAATGGACAATCTAAGAGAAAACACTTTTCATCTTCAACTCTGGAAGGTTGGTATTGTGGAAAATATTTTGAAAATTAGATCAAATGTGAGTATAAAATGGACAATCTAAGAGAAAGCACTTTTCATCTTCAACTCTCTTAGTATCATATAGGTGACAGACTCTTTCATCCTAAATAGTTTTGGGAATTGACCAACAATTTCACTATGGAGAGAGAATTAGTTCTTATCTTAGCAATATTCATTTTTTTCTTAATAGTCAATGTAGAAAGATAATTTTAGTTTTTGAGATTCATGTTGATCACCTCATTATAATATCTTAGTTTCTTTTTCCCTCTAACTCTTTATTGCCCAATAAATTCTCCTTAAATTTAGAAGTAATAATATTTTTAATAATATCCTTATTCTAATATGATCCCCTCTGTTATCCCCAATGGACCAGCCAAACTTAAGCAAACTTAAGCATCCTTATCCCATCCTTGATTGAGTTGAAAATAAAGATTTAGCTCAAGTCAAAAACAATTTAAGAAATCTTTTTGCCTCCATGTTGCATAATTTCTTATTATATAAAAAATATTTAATTATAATAATACTTTCAATAAAAAGAAAACATTAATTTCAATAATAAAAAAATAAAGTAAAGAATATTTGCTTTCATTTTGAAATAATAAATTATAAATTAAAATATTAATCCTAAAATAATTATAAATAAATAAATGTGAATGCGCTCACACAAATTCAAAAACATTTTAAAACATATACTGGGTAAACATGATACCTTTACATTTACATTGATGAAAAACAATAAAATATAAATACAACAGTTTTGTTTTGTAAATTTATTTGAGTGTAATCGGAATGTGTACATGTTATCAAAGTGATTATAAGGTAGTGTAGTTTTATGCGGTTCGAAATAATAAATGGAATTTTATTTAATGTTTATATAAGTAATATACTTTTTTAATGTGTTATAAAATGAAGATTATAAAGTGGTAAAATTTTGTTATAAAGTTATGAAACATTATGGTGGGTTATAATATTCTTTTGGTTAATATCTTCTCCACATCCACTATTTATATTGTGAAATTCTTTTCTTTGGTTAGGATTTTGATAACTAGAATTAGAGCTAGGTTTAGGGTTTCAAAACTTTCTTGTAATTTGTTTTTGAGGCTTTTGGAAGTCTCTAGTGGATTCTCATATATTACTAACGTTTTATAGATGAATTATGATGAGTTGATGTGGTTACTAGTTACACCTATGGGGAATAATTAGATAAATATCCTACCTAAGGCATAATTTTTTAATGCAAAATCCATTTGTTGAAAACAAACCACCATTGAAAAGGTATGAATTCATAGAATGCAGTTAGGACCTCCAAGACATATGTTCTTGAAGTCTAAGCTCCTACAATTCCACTTCTTTGACCTTGAACCAAACATTTTTAGTTCTAGTTTGTTAATGTAATTTTTAGGATTTAACCCAAATTGACTCTTTTAGATCCAAAATTCTATTTTCCCCTTCCCTAAGCATCAATAATGTCATATAGTAATTATGTAGATCCATTTTGGATTATCCCTCCCCATTTTGGGTAGTCTTGGGTCTCCAAAGGCTTTGGTTTTGAAGGTAATGAAGAAACAATTCCTAAAATTATCCCACATGTGGGTGGCAAGATTTGATAATTTTGTACAATCTAGTGTTATTGAGATGAATATTTAAGTTATGCCAAAATATGGGAAATAGTGGCTTGAAGAAGAGACCAACTCTACCTCAAAGTTATGGATCCTCCTTTGTGGATTTTCTACAATGTTCTAGATTGACAAAAAATAGAATAATGAAAACAATGGAACATAAGCTTAACACATTATGGAGTTTAATTGGATTCAATGCATTCTATGTGGGATGTAGATGATGGTTAACCCAATTGAATCTATAGATCATAGCACACTTTTTGTAGTTGTTGATGTACTTACTAAGCACCAACAACTAAACTTTAAACACTCTTAAGGGTTTCCTTTTCTTTCTCCACAATGAAAGCCACTAGTGGTGGAATCTTATTTCCCATAAGTGAAATGATCTATTTTGCGTTACATTTTTTAAAAATTATGAGTTATATTACACTTAATATAACTTAGGAATTGGGGTAAATATAGTTATTAGACATAATTAATGAACAATTATAAATAATTATGAAAAGATATGCTATATAATAACATTCATATAAATAAAAGAGTAATCATATATATATGAATAAGAGAAATATCTTTATATTTATGTTTGGATTCTTGAGAGAGATATATAATAAAACTATTATAATAAAGTTCATCATGTCACTTGTAAAAATAAAATTTAGATCAGAAAATAAAAATCATTCTTCTCAACCACCCCAAAATAAACTTAATTTAAATTTTCCAGAAAAGATACATTGAAAAAAATTGGTGACATTTTCAAATCTTTCATCGTTTCATCCTCAACGACCTATGGCCACCCCAAAACTCAATTATGTAAAGGTCTCATTACTGCAACAATGTGCCAAGATAAGGTGATGCTCGTTGTATGCACCCAAAAGTGGCTAGTGAGATTTGAAGTTGGAGGCAATGCCATGCTTTCTTGAACAAGAGAATGGTTAACCGCAACAACCTTAAGGTGTTATCATGGTTGTTTTGCATATCTCACAAATACTTTTTTGCCTGGATTTGATATATCACTTTATTATTATTATCTTTCCCAAGATCTGACACTATAAATCGATCAATATAGAAAAATTAATATTTATTACATCAAATCCAAACGCATTAGACCTTCAGTTTCACTTTAAGATTTGTCATCCATGTTACAACCTTGAAAATGGTAAGTCGTAAGATAAAAAGATATGTTCAGACTCATTAATTAGGTTGGGGTCATACCCAGATGCGTGTGCATTTACATTACATTAATGAAGGGTCTACGCCGCGCCGGCATCTGGTCCTGTAGGTGGCAGGATAGCACATCAACCCAAGCTCTCTCACGGATGAAGATGGATTACAATGAGTACCTGCAGATCAATTGGCATTCGGAATTGAATGCGCAGTTTGTTAGAGACACTTCGCCTGAAGTTCCTTTAATGGCTGCCTCGGCTCTCTCTATTATTATTTACCTTTGGCCTCCCTACATTAGCCTGCCTCAGATTCTGCATCCTTGCAATGTTTCGAAGGTGGCGTTGAATGTCTGGTTCATAACTCATCACGAGCTCCCTTACACCGGCACCTGCTTTGTTTCGCCCTGCTCTTCATCTCCTTCAAGCTGCCCTGTTACTTTGACAATGGTGCGTCGTCGTGGTAGTTGTCACCGAGGTGGCAGTCGTGGAGGCCGTGGGCACTCTTAGCCTGCTCCCCCGCCTGTTATTCCTCTGGCTTCGGCTTCCCCTCCCTCTGACATTCGCAGGCCTTTTCCGCACAACTCTTTTCAAACCATCCATTTCATGTTTCAAATCTGCCTCAATCAACCTATTCTCTCGGCTGGTATCACTGTAATTTTTGCAGAGGAATAAGCTCGGCCCACTGTTTCGGTGAATACCTCGACAACGCAGTCTCAGGAGGAAAGCACGCAGCAAGGGGAAGACGTAGGCATTGTGTTCAATTGTGGCGAATTGCAGGCTGGAGGAAATGACCCTGATGTCTCCAAGCCTCCAGACAGCAACCTACAGGAAGTCCCGACCTTTGTTCACCCGGCGAGTGGTTCTAGTGGCATTTGGCATTTGGCAGCTCTTCCAGGGAGCAGCGGTTTAGACAATGAGGACATTGTTGATGACTCGTGGATGGGCAATCCATGTTCGGTGGAGGAGGAAGCTCCAGAACATGAAACTGATGCTTGAAGACTCCTGGGCCATGTCTAATTCCTTGTTCCTCTCTTTGCTCTTTAGTTCAATGTGCTATGCCTATATGGCTTTTGTCAATGTCTTTTTGTATCAGGTCTTTAGTTCTGCTGTAGTTTCAGGTCTTTGGTTCTGCAATTTTGCTCATGGCTATCTGGGTAGTTTAGATAGTATGGTCATAGCTTTTCTTTTGTCCTTTTTTGTGGTTTACCAACATGGCCAGTTCTCTTTGTATGGCCTTGGGCTTTTGTATCTGGTTAATCCCAACCCTGGGACAATTTGTATGTATTGTTGGACAGTCTCGGATCTCCTCTAAGGTCTCGACCGCATTGTAACTGTATTTTTACTTTTTATTAATAGAATTAGCCTTTACATAGAAAAAAAAAATTAGGTTGGGGTCATGACATTAGCTAAAATAATTGTTTTGTAAATCTCGTATTTTTATTCACAAATATGACATTACTTTTTATTTTATGAACCAATTACAAATTATATATATATAAATAAAATTATGGCATAATATAATTAATATATGGAATGACTTGTTTATCGAAATTTGATAATATAATTTTTAGTAAAATTGTGATTTATTATTGTTTAAAATGCACCTTTGAATGCATAAATTGATTCAATATCCTAAAAAAATCTTGAGGCACTCGCTATTTACAGATTAAAAAACTTAAACTTATAATTTTTAAAAACTCTTTTGAATTTTGGACAAAATTGACTAGAAAAAGTGTTCGGAAAATGGTCATTTCAGTTTTTTTTTTTTTTTCAAATAAAGTAAGACACTTTGTATTACTACAGCAAAAATTATATAATCAATAATTTCCTATCCCTCGTCTGCCTAGTGGGAAACTAAACAAGAGACTTAGCTTTAATGTATTGAGGTTACACATACCTCTCTTGACTATAGCATCTAATAAACACAAATAACAATACATAGACTATTTGAACCCACTTCCGACATACCATGGTCTGACTAGACAAAAATATAAATATCTATCTATCTATATATATATAATAAATAAATTGAGAATGCATAGAAGCTATGCCTTGAGTTGTTCGATTTGGGGGTTTGTTGTGGAACGACCTCATTCCCAGGGAATGTGTTTTTAGTGTACTTGTTGAGGAGGATGTTTATTTTATGATCCATTCTGTCCAATTTATCCTCCAATTCTGCCAACTTGTAAGCATTCTCTTGTTAAGCATTGTTGTTATCTGTGAGGATGTGCCCCGTAAAGACTTTTATATGCCAATAAACATTTATTTCCTATATGTAGTAGGAGAATCTTGAACGAGTGGTGGCGCCTATATTAGGAATCTATTCTTTGGTGTCAACTTGAACATGTTGGTCAAAAGTACAACATCGCTCTTGACACACAACAAATTTTGTCCTATTAATTTCTTAGCAACAAGTTCAGGAGTGAGCTGTTTGTAATGAGCCATAGATTCCCTTGCTTGCACCTGAGCTCGCAATTGAGAAGTTGATGCCATATTGCTAGGGGTCAGTGAATAGATGGAGGAACAACCCTTGCCTCTCCCTTTGCGAGAAACGACAGATCTTACGCAAGGAATTGTGATCCAGGGAAATCTAAGGGCACAGGGTTGACAACAAGGGGGATAACTAATGATGGGAGAGAAAAAAAATTAGGAGTTTAGCGAGTCAAGATAGATAAGTAGAGATGAGAAAGGATGAGAGAGGCTAGCAATGGAGGAGATAGAGCAGAAACTGATGAGAATTGTCAAAAGAATCTAGAGAGGGCAATTGAGAGGGCTAGGAACGAGCTATGAGGGGAGAGTTACATAGAACAAAGGATTGTGATGAAGCCAATTCAAATCAACAATTTTTCCAAGGAGATACAAATCCATAGACTAGAGAAACCATAGAAATTCCCAACCAAACACAAGTCAATGCGAATGAAGCAAAATTTGATTGAGAATAGGCATACCCACAATGTCAAGGAGCCTACTACCAGATCAACAACAATAACACTTAAATGCAAAGAATGGAAACTGCTAATGAGAAGGGAAACCATTTACTAGTAATACGACGTGTTGTTGATCTAGGTTCAGGGGTGCCTTAGTTCACCCAATATTTCCAATATCAAGGATGTGTGCGACACGCCATTGATCCTATAATGAAGGACTTCCATGATCGCCACTTCCTAAGAAAATTGTGATGAAGTACTCTAGCTATGAGTGCGATCCATCATGCTAAGCATTTAACTCTACCACTATCCACCATAAGACTGACATGTGCCACATGGTACTTGCATGGTACTTGACTTGATGTCGGAGCCTTAGTTTCATATCTAAGTGGGCCTCTGAGGTGACTCGCACATGCAAGTTTTGGTGTAGCTTATATGATGCAGTGCCTTCTTTTATATGTGGCCATGATGTCAGGGCAGGAGGGGAGGACGCACAGTACTGCACCCTTTTTCGGGGAGCCATTTTGTCTATTAGTTAGGCTACACGTAAAATTATAGTTGTGTTGATAAACATGTTTATTTTGGAATAGAGATTCCAAACTTTAATTAAAATTATCAATCATTATTAATTGGATGGTAGGGATTCAACCTCTATAGAATATTCTTAGTAGTATGTTAATGTTTATTTTCAAAGTAGTTATACATTTTTTGTCTTTTTAATTAAATTCATTAATTAAAAAAGATGTCATAGAAACAAGTGCCACATGAAATGAGTCATGGTTTTTTGAATATGGGGTATTAATGAACCATGATATTGTAACAAAATCGATTTACAATTAAGCATGAAGATTTTGGTGTTGATGACAACTTATGGTAAACTTTGTGTTGTATTCATTGATGTGTCCGACGTTTCGAGTGAACATTTCACCCATCTTCAGGGACATAAATCAAACTAATGGTTCAATGAGTGATAGACCAATATAAGTGGGTGATATAGCTAAAATATAGTCGTTAAGGTAGGGGAATAATGAGACCGTTGATATTATTAAAAACAAATTAATTCTTAACAAATTAAATAATTAAGGAAATAAATAAAAGAATTAAGATTGAGTTCAAATTAATTTATTTAAATAGGTAAATTAACTAAATAAACACACATACACACACATATATATAATTTACTTATTTAAATAAATTAATTTGAGTTCAATCCTAATTCTTTTATTTATTTTTAATAATATTAATGGTCTCATCATTCTCCTAGCCTATCGACTATATTCTAGCTCTATCATCTATTTATATTGGTTTTGCACTCTGCACACCATCAGTTTGATTTATGTCCCTAAAGATGGGTGAAATTAATTTACCTATTAAATAAATTAATTTGAGTTCAATCCTAATTCATTTATTTATTTCCATTCCATAATTATGTAATTAGTCAATAATGAATTTGTTTTTAATAATATTAATGGTCTCATCATTCTCCTACCCTAAAGTATATATTACAGCGCTATCATCTATTTAGATTGGTTTAGCACTCTTCACACCATCAATTTGCTTTATGTCCCTGAAGATGGGTGAAATTAATTTACCTATTTAAATGAATTAATTTGAGTTCAATCCTAATTCTTTTATTTATTTTCATTCCATAATTACGTAATTATTCAATAAATTAATTTGTTTCAAATAATATTAACGGCCTCATCATTATCCTATCCTAACAGCTATATTCCAGCTCTATCAGCTATTTATATTGATTTAGCACTCTTCACAACATCAGTTCGCTTTATGTCCCTGAAGATGGATGAAGTGTTCACATGAAATGCCAGGGACATCAACAAATACAACACTCAATTTACGAGAAGCTCTCATCAACAAAATTACATGTTGTAGATGCTTGTAAAGCATTCATCAAACCAGTCAATATTGGTGATCACAGAACCAATATATATAAACTATAGAAAAACAAGTTACCCTTTCCTCCATTATTCTTTTCTACTTTCTGCCATTCTCCTTGAGATCGAGTGGTAGATATAAGAGCTTGCTGGTTCTCCTCATCCATTTTCGGAACTTCCTTATCTGAGTCTGAGCTATCTTAAACATGTTGACATTTGTATCCTCCCAGTTCCTTAGACTCAGGTCTCCCTTCCTGTAGCGTTGTGGGAACTGGGTTTGCTAACGCTTCATGATTTGTTTCCTTCGTTTCTACATTTTCTTGATGATTATGGATATCTTCATTGGAAATGGGATCCATTTCTTCTTCATCCACTTCATCTTCAGGTAGATGTTGAGAAAATTGCCATCCTTTGGGTTGTTTCCCTGCTTTCTTCTTCCTTCATGGCTCTTTTTTTACCTCTGGATATGTATTTTGTAGATGCCCTCTCTGTCTACATATTCTGCATCTGAAAGCTGAAACTTCAAAATCTAGAAACTGTGTCCAAACTTGCTTGTTATGAGTCAAGATGATGTGATCCGGAAATCCTTTGTTGAGATCCACCTCCACACAAATTCTGGCGAAGGTGTAGATTCATTCTTCAACTCTTTGTGTGTTTGTCTTTATGAATCGCCCTAAGAGATTCACAATGCCTTTTAGTACATTATGATGCCAGAAATGTAGTGGGATATTATGCAATCTAACCCAAACCAAAATTCTTGATACTACCATTATATTTGCGTCAAAATCTGGGAACCAGGGAGTAACAAAAAGTCTCGTAGATCCCCAAAACCATGGAACTTCTTGCAGAATATATTCTCGTTCCTCTGATGATGCAAAATTAACTATGAAGAAGCCTTTGGAGCAGAGGTGGATCTCATAGTTTATTGACCAATTTGTGAAGATCCAATGAAAAATATCCATTGGCTTTGGCCAAAAACTGTTGAATCGACATATCACAGCTTGAGCTTCATATGTTGTGAGCAGATCATTTGTTTCTAGTTGATCTATAGTTAATGCTGGAACGTGATTCAACTATTCCACTATAAAGGGGTTGGGGATATTGTGTGATTGTTCTGGATTTGTAGATGTAATCGATTTTCCATTTAGGATATCTTTGAAAGACGAAGCTCCTAGTTTCGATGCTGGTCCTTTGGGAAGACTCGATCCAATAACACTCCCTGCACCCTTTTGCTTGCTCGATCTAGAAGATCCTCCATCGAATTGTAGATTTAAAAAGATGGTAGATGTTGGGGTGATATTGAAGTCTTAGAGTTTCAGTTCATCATGCATCGATTTGCCTCTGCATATCAGGCTTTGAATCAAGATTAGATACCCCAGGGAATGTAGGATATTTTGCTTCAATTAATAACCCTTGTAGAGGCCCGCACACAAAAAATATTTGATTTCCCATCTAGGGTTTTGATAAATATTTGGAAAGATCTTTATGACTCTAGATCCAAAATCTTTTCTTGAGCATCATGTGAGTCAATATGTGGATATGGCTTAAAATACAGATATGTGAGGCTTTGAGGAGGTTGCGGCGTAAAGAAACATCTCATAAATGAGATCCACACCACAGGAGACCTCATATCGGTTAGAAAGAACCTTTGATCTGTCAGACTGAACCACGAAACCAACTCCAATCCTCCCTTTAACCTAATCAGCACCCTCAGATATATGATAATCTCCCAATAACGTTAGTTTGATCGTGGATCTTCTGTGAGGGTCGCTCCATAAGGATAATACACCCCTTTAGTAGCTGAGTATAAGCTATCAAGTCTGTGTAACGCCTCATATGTTGTTAGAGAAGGTCTGGTCATCGAAATTTGTTCAAAGTCTTCGATTTTCCAAGACAGAACCAAATCCGGTGTAGATCTGTGCCTCCCTCCACTCTCGATCACTTCATTCGGAAGCAAGCTTACCAACGGATCCAGAACATGCACAGAACCGCAGCTCCCTTGTCCTTCATTCTATTTTCCAAGGCATAGCCAGATCCAACACAAATTTGTCTCTCCCTCCACCTTCAATCACTTCATCCAACAACAAGCTAGCCCATAGATCCAGATCTCGCACAAAATCGCAACTTCCTAGTCCTTCCTATATATTAATTTGTTATCATTAATAATTATTATTATTATTTTTCACCGATTGGGGTGGTAGATGGTCGATTAGAGGCCCAGTACTCGGGCTTTAATTTATACATCACCCGTCATCCATGATCACAAAATATGTTGGGAACGCTTTGTCTGACACTCCAGAAGTGAAGGTTTTGGAGGGTGTCTTGAGTATAACTAGTCTTGGCTTGGTCGTGGAGCTCATTTGTTGGTTGTGGACAATGAGGGATAGGATTTCAAGGGGAGTGAACTATCTAAATGTGAAGCGTGGCTTTCTTGTCAAGTTATTCCTCACTCGTGGCCTGAAGATGAATTGTGTATACTCTATGTGGGGGAAGTATGGTGCAGCGTTGACTCTGTTGGTGACTTAGAGCACCATTTGGGACCCTGGGACGCATAGTGTTGTTATGGCCAAAGATAATTTAGCGCAGGTTTGGTGTGTAGTGGCTTATGCAGTTCATTCTATCGAGATATTGTGAGAACACCCTTGCTTTCGAGCAAGTAATTATGTTTGGTCAGTCCATTATTGGTTTCAATGATTGGTATGCTTTGTTTGGGTTTGGCTCAACTATAGGCTTTGTTGTGGATGTGGTGTTCATTATGGCCTGTGGCAAGTGCCCTGCAATGTTAGGTTGGCAACTTGAGGGGATTTTGTCCTGGAGCCTTCTGTTCAGTGGTCGAACAAGTCCCTTGTTAATGCTGGTCTCAGTTTCTTGGTTCTTTGTTCCTGTAACTTGGTTGTTAATTTTTAGTGTTACTAGAGTGGAGTGTAGGGTGCTCTGGGTTCAGGCCAAGGTGGCCATCCCCAAGGTGGTGTGTGTTGTGTATTGTGGTGGATTCCCGTCTCTAGAGGGTCGAAGTGGAAAAGGGTTGGCAACATGTGGAATAATTCTCCCTATGGTTGTGGTTAGAAGCTACCAACAGCGCTGAAGAAACTACTGGTGTGTGGGAGGGTGGTGGCTTTGTTGGTGGGTTGACCTCATAGCGAAGTGTTGGTGGTTGGTTGCTTTTGGGATATGGTACGATAGGTGTTGTGGGGCTGAGGAACATATTGGTAATGAGTTGTTTGAGTGATGTGTGGGCTTGCTAACGTCTGGGGGATTTTGGGCATGGGGGTGACCTGTCTATCCTAGCAGCTAAGGCGTTGACTGGAAGTTGTGGTGTGGGCCGATCAAGGTTATCAACGGGGTTCTCATGCATCGTCAATGTGGTTGGGCTCGGAGAGGTTCAAGTCCCTATGGCCAAGGGACGGTGCATCATGTGGATCAGTAGGACGAAGGGGAGGAGGTAGAACAGTAGAAAGCCATCTACCTCAAGCATATAGACCTACCCCCACCTTTTGACTCGATTGAAGCACAAATTCGTCAGGTGACAGTTGTAGTAGAATAACTAGACAGGGATCGATACGATGACTGTAACAAGATCATCTGTTTTATGAATGATATCCAACATAATCAATGGCATATGATGGATCGGTTAGTCTTCCTTCACAGTGGTCAGAAGCAACTCCAAGAGCGACTGGACAACATGAAGGGAGAATGGCAGACATGGAGACACATGTACATGAAGCATTTTTCCATCCAAGGGGCGATGGCCTTTGTGACTCATCTCTGGGTAATATGGATGCTTAATGATGTTTTTGGGATGTGTTTTGGTTCTTGGACAATTTTGGTCCATATGAAAAAACAATGTTTTGTCCTATTGTTTTCTTTGCTAATGTCTGTGTCTTTTTGTCTTACCAATTATCCAACAAATCCCATAAGAATGAGACCAATGGTGTTTTGAAGCTATACTTCTCACGATATAAATTTTCCTTGAATTAATAGACACAACTGACTTTAAAAAAATTAATATTATTTATATATTAAAATTATAATTTATTATTCTTATGATATTTTTAATTGAAATGACTTAAAATATATGACAAAATATTTTAATACTTATTATTATACCTGCCGGAGGCATGGTATTACACATTCAGTTTTTCTTTGATTGCCTATTAGTTTGTGTTTGAGCAAAAAAATTGTCATTTATCCATAGTTTAGTAACTTCCATTTCTATTAGTTACTAATTTTTTATTTTTTGTTTTATTTCCTTTTTATTTAATTTTCTGATTTTTTATTTTTTTATTTTTCTATTATTTCCATTTTCATGACTTTTAATTTTTTCTCTATGTTTTCAATTTAAGATGACTTATTATTATATCGAAAACATATTTTAATAATTTTAATTATAAAAAAAATTACATATATTAATAAAAAATAAAACACACACACATATATTAAAGTGCATATATGTTAATACAAATAATATTAGTTAACCATATTTCTTAACTTTTGGTGATGACTTTCAACAATACAATATTTTATTAGTTGTTTTATTTTTGTGATGAAATTTTATGTCTTTATTGTTTTTTTTAATTTAATTAAGCTTTATTTAAGCTAAGCGGCAGGTACTAGCTACTATGTAGCCCTTGTTAATTATTTAGTTTATATAAATACACTAATTATCTATTATGGTTAATCAAACTTTCCATTTAACTTTTAAGAGAAAAGTCACAACAATAAAGGGCAAACCTTATTTTCACTATAGATATTCAACAGCAAGTGCCTCGGCCCACGTGAGAAGTCTATGTGGCGCATAACCATTGCCACAACCAGACGCTAGTACATTCAACCATTTACCAAGACATCCTCCGAAGGCTAGTGTACCAGCCTCCAAGCCTCTTCCTGTTCTTGCGAGGAAGAAGGAATATGAAATAAAAATGAAATGAAATGATATTTTAAGGTCCACAAGACTAAAAATAGTCTATGAGACCATTAGTTCCTTGTTTTTCGCTTTTTGAAATTCAATCCTTTTCTTATTCAAATTGATGATGAGTTGGCCCAACCTTCCAACAATCCCCTCGCTAAAAAGACAATGCCAAGAAACTGATGCTAACATGTTCTCGTAACTTTCTCTGATGTATTTGAATTCATCACATTCCAAAATGAAATGTTTTTTTGATTCCATAGCCCTAGACGTGCGAAATGTACACACTCGTTCTTCCCAAGCTTCTTTAGGCTTTTTCCACCATCCTGTTTCACACCAAAGTTGATGTGAGTTGGTCCTTAATTGAGCAATAAGAACATTTTCCCTCCACGAAATGCTAGCTCCAATGAACTCTTTTTGTTGTAGATCACACATAGGGTTGAATTCCTCAATGTAATATTTCTTCTTTCTACCCATCTCTTTCCCCCATACCTTTTTATGAAACTTCTCCATCACAAAATCCTTTAGCTCCTTACTATATGTGGGACAGGCATTGAGGTAGATATTCCATTTTTGCATCCATGTGTAGTTCTGTTTCATCCATGTTTTCTTTCTTTCACTCACACCTTCATTGAAGATAACATTAGGTCATCTACCTACTCGCATTTTCTCAATTCTTTTTAGATATCTTATGAGTCGCACCATAGCAATTGCTTCAATGGGAGTTGCTCCTATTTCACTCAACATTATCTCATAAGGTACTGAACTTTTTATTTTGAACTTGCTCGTCATCAAGTGTTTTTGAATTTTCTCAATTTGTTTCCATTTTGAGACGAGAGTGTTGATAGCCCACAATTCACACCCATATAGCATCACTGGACAAACTAGGAGTCTAAAAAGCACTTTAATCATTTTCCAATCCCATAACTCTACCTCTCTACATTTGTTTTGAAGAGCATATAATGCTTTCCACCCTCCTAAAATTCTCTTCTTTATGCAATCCTCCCAATTGAGTTTGTTGTTGAAATCAATCCCAAGGTACTTGTACTCATTTACTCCTTCAAGAATGTTGCCTTGAAAGAAGAAAGTATGATGGCTATGCTTCCCTTTGTTAGAGAAAATCATTATTTTGGTCTTGCTAGTATTGAATTGCATCCCCGCTGCTCTACAAAAATTCTCATGGGCATATAAGTGCATTTTCAATCCATGGACCGATTTAGAAATCAATACAATATCATCAACATATAAAAGAAGCTTTATCACAAACTCCCCCAAACGAACACCATCTCCACCTTGCAGATTCAGCCACTCTTCCAATTTATCAATATATAGACCAAAAAGAGTAGGGGATAGAGGGCAACCTTGCTTGATTCCAATGTCACTTCTAAAGCTTTCTGAAATACTTGCGGATGTTCTAATTTTGACTTTCACTTCTTCATAAAGTCTGTGGACAACGGCTCTATAATGCACAGGAATTTCAAGTTCTTCCATTCTACGCCACAACTTATCCCTAGGGACTGTATCAAATGCTTTTTTGAAGTCACCAAAGCAGCAAAATACTTCTTCTTTGTCCTCCCAAACCTTTTCAACAATGTGTCTCAATGTGATACCATGATCCACTATAGAATGTTTCGGCCTAAAACCCGCTTGTCCTCTTCCCCTCTTTTCTTTTACTTCTGCCCACTTACTAATTATGTCTTCTACCATGTTGCCGAAAATCTTTGCAAACAAAGGATTGATCATAATTGTTCTATAGTTGGATGGATTATTAATGTCTCCACTTTTAAAAAGGGGTATTTCTAGGCTAGTTGTCCAGTCTCTTGGAAATCCTTGTTGAATGATATTGTTGAATATTTTCATGATGTGTGGTGCAAGAGCGTTCATTCCCCACTTTAGATACTCTGCTTGAAGTTCAACCAAGTCCTTTGCCTTTCCTGTTTTCATCTTCTTAATTCCATTCTCCACCTCCTGTAACGTGAAGAGCTTTGAATTTGTGTTGATCCTAGGGGGGGCTCCGCCTTATATTCTTTCTCATAGAGTTGCCTTGCATATTCAAACCATTGATTGGTTGTGATATTATTTTCAATTTGTTTCTTCCTTGGTTGCAGTTCCTGCCAGAAAAGCTTTGGATTATTCTTGCTTAAATATATTAACTCTTCTCTCCTTGTTTGCATGAACTCATCTTTTTTCCTTTTTAATATCTGCTTATATAACTTTACATTTATCTTCTCCTTTCCTTCCTTTTTCAAGGTTATCCTTGTCATTTTGCATTCCTCATCAAACCAAGCATTTACAAGAAAACAATTTGATTCTGATTTCCTATTTTTTTCTCTTTTGCACTTCTCAAGTGCACTTTGAATTATATTTGTTAAGTCATGACTGTTGAAGCTTTTGAAACCAGTTTTCTCCTTCCGAATTATTCTCTCTGACATTGTCTTGAAGATAGTACAATTTTCTTGTGTTAGAAGAATTTTGCCCCTTGATAGTGATTGTCAAGAGCATTGGGTTTTCCTCCTATGTTGCCTTTCTTCTAACCATGATAACCCTATATAAATTGGGTTATGGTCTGATTTTAAGTCACAAATATGCTCTCCAATACTAACTTCATCTATATTTTCTATCAAGCTTTGTGAACACATCACATAGTCAATGACACTTGCCCCATTGTATGTGTTGCAAGTGAAATTCCCAGACCTTTTCCATCTATCTAGACCGTTGCAAATAATTAAGTTGAAAACCCCACACAGTGTAAAGAACTCCTCTCCAAAATGATTGCTAACTTTGTCATATCCTGAACACCTCACCTGTTGGGTATTCTCCTCTTCAGTAAGCCAAATATGATTGTTATCCTCTTTGCAACAAAGAATGCTAGCTTGATTATTTGTTGTTCTAGCATTGAAATCTCCCACTAAAAGAACTTCTCCTTGCTGAGAGTACACGGCAATATCTTGTTGTAAAGCTGCATATGGATCATTGATGTCAAGCCCCTTATTTTTGTAAGTTTTTGAAACTTGAGGGGCAAAATAACATGTTGCAATTCTTATGTGATTATCATTCTCTGATATTTTCAACCATAAATATTGTTTATTTGCATCTTCTTTAATTAATTAAATGTGACGGCCTTCTTTTTCTTTCACTAAAACTAGTATTCCCCCATACCCTTTGCCATTTTCTACTACCTTGTTCCAAACTGCCAACTTCAAATAACCATCAAACGCAGGAGTTTTGCAACCATCATGCTCATGAGTTTCCATGAGACAAATTATGTCTCTACCTTCTGCAATAGGCCCTAACCCATGTCCCCTCCTCCAAGGATAACCTCTACAATTCCAACAAACTAAACTTAGGTAGACATGGGTACGATTTGACTGCTATGCAGTTTGGCACATAGGACTCAAATTTGAGTCTTCACCCCTTTTCGTCCATGCTACTCTTGTTGTTTTCATCCCTATTATTGAATTCTCTATTTTTTCTTTGTTGCTAGCTTGCTGCCCTGTTTTGCCCGGAGGCCCAAACACTGAAATAACAGCTTTACCATTGTACAACCATGCCCTTTTCCCTTCATTTCTTGTTGTTCTTATTTTCTCCAATTCATCCCTTCTCTCCTCTTGCTATTTTTTGGTTAAATCTTCCGCGAGGAATAAGTGTGAGCCTTTCAAGGGTTTCTTTTTTCCCAAAAGTTGGTGTTTGTCTTGTACGCTTGCCATGGTGAATTTTATGGGTCGAGGCCTCTCTTCACATATCCTCCCAACCCTCCTTGGTTGGAAAATTTGCCCTTTCCAATGTAGTTTCTCTTTCATAAAGTCTCTTGCCAAATTGAGAGTACTTTCATTCTTCCCATAATCTCTTATTCCCCTGATAATAAAGTTTGTTTTCATGTCCTGTCTTTCTTTGTGTTTTATTTCATGTGCTCTACGAGCACTTGCATCTTCTTCTTCCTTTGTCCTTATGTAACCATTAGTGTCTTCAGCGCTAGCTTTGATTTCTTTTGGACTATCTTTCCCACTGTTAGTTTTTGCCTTCTCTTTGGAAATGTTTGTTTGCTAAGATACTTGTGTATCTACCTGAGTTTGTTTAGAAACTATCACATCCTTGTTTGTTGTTATTAATTATTTCATGCTTTGCCACACTATCTTCATGCTTTGCCATTCTTGTTTTCCTGTCTCTAGAGCCTCTTGTAACATTGTTACTGCTCTTTTAAAATTATATTACCTTCCATTAGACATCAGTTTGCAACTGTGATCTCTGAAATTTTGCGGTCCCTTTCCTATTCTTTGGCTTCCAAAATCTTCAGCCTTGTCCTGGCCTTCATCAGGTCTTGGACATATAGATTCGATGACCAAGTAAGAGGTGTAGATGTGGGACTATAAATGATTGATTCTTCTTTATTTTTGTTTCTCTTATTTATTTTCTTCTTTAGTGAGCATGACAATGCCCTTTTTCTTAATGCAAAGCGTTTTTAGATCCTTGTGTGTAATGCAGAGTGTTTCCTCTTCCTATCCCACTAGTGAAGGTGACAAAGAGAAGTGATCAAAAACGGGTCTGGACATTGGCTACCTGCACAGGTGAAATTGAGCATGCCCATTTAATTTTCCTCTTAGGGAACGGACATGATCATGGGTTCCATAAGAGGTGGGATCTGAAATATTTTTTGAATGAGTTTTGGAGGGAGAAAGAGGTTGGTGAGCAGTTTGTGATCATGAATTTTTAGGAAACTCAGAAGTCACTATTCGCTATCATGGCTAGAGTTAAAATTTATTAAATTAGCTTAGATATATAAATTAAAAGTGCAATTTAATTAGGAGATGAAATGACCTTTTTCACCAAAATCATGGGATACAATTTTAAATAAAAATGTGATTAAGTCTAGTCTAATTAGTGGACAAAATTATTTTACAAAGATTATGAATTTTTGTTGTTTAAAATGTATCTTTCAAGGCATAAAATCTATTCAACTATGGCACTTTAATTTTGCAAATTAAACAGCTTAAACTTATGATTTTTAAAAATATCTAGTGGATTTTGGGAAAAAATGTCCAGAAATATGTCATTTCATCTATTAATTAGACTTAGCTACATTTAAATACTTATAA
>APFE031130802.1:87248-97900 GCA_000404065.3 Pinus taeda
ATAAAAATGACTGTTTCAAACTGAATCAAACCACCAGACAAACCTTTAAAGACACAAAAATTTATAAATCTTGAAAATTGCAATATATACACCACTGTACTTATGTGCAGATTGCGTGTATACGCGACTGTGCCTGAGGAAAACAACGTATATGAAAGATTTCAAGAAAAATAAAAAAACAAACTGAAGAAACTGGCAAAACTTAGAATTCAAGAACAGACCAGACAGTAACAGCAAACCAACAAGCTATCCCTACTCGGTTGTTTAACATCCAAGCTATCCCTCTCTGAAACGGACTCAAATATTTGGGATTCAATCTGAAAATAGTAGGGTACCAGGTGGCGGATTGGACTTGGATTTCAGATCGATTTTATAAGAAAATTGCAGTATGGGAATATCTGTGTTTATCAAAAGGAGGACGCATGATCCTGACACAAGCAATTCTTGTTCAAACAATGGTCTATTGGGCACACCTGTTCTATATTCCATCTGCGACAATAAAAAATCTGAACAAGATGATTGCCAATTTTATTTTGGGATGCGACAAAGACCAATACAAATTCCACCTATCTAAATTATCAGCATTAGCGCGGCCAAAGCATATGGGAGGGTGGGGCATATTAGATTTATCCCATTTCAGGAATGCACTTCTGTGCAAATCTATGTGGAAGGCAATCATGGGGGACTCGTTATGGAGCTCGGCCATCCGTGCAAAATACATGAACAACATGGATATATCTTTTTGGATCAGGGAAAATCACATTGGGTTCTCTTTTGGATCTACCATATGGAGAGGTTTCAAGAAATTGGAACCATTTTTCAGATAGAATCTTATTTGGAAATTCCAGACGGGAGCAAAGATTATGATTGGAAGGGATGAGTTTACTGGAGGGGCAGGGAAAATTCATGTATCCCCTCGTCTAATGAGAGCACTTCACAGCAGGGGAATCTTCCTCTGGGCCAGCACCATTCGAAAATGGGAAGGAGCTATCCCCATATGGAAAACAGCAAACGAACTACAGCTCCAACATGACATGGAGGTTCAATGGAATTATATTGTATCAATGTTGCGTGGCCACGGAATATTTCGCTCTGAGGATAAAGATTTTCTTATATGGAAGGAATTGGATGGATCTGCGACTATAAAGGAAAAACTCTGAACATAATATACATATTTTCCTCACCTGCCTTCAGGTGCAACCCATCTAGCAGAATATTGCAGCACACTATGGCTTTACCCACTGTTCTTTCCCAACGATCACTGAAGCTTTCAACAGATGGAGCACCATGAACAAAGAACGGAGAGCCATCCCCTTATTGGCCATTTGGGCCATATGGAAATGGAGAAATGGCAGGATCTTCAGTTCTAAAGTGGAATCAAATGCTTTTGTTGTAGCATCTATAATATCACTATACAGCGCCCTTGAATTGGCTGGAAAGAATAGGAACACATATGGAAGGAACCTTACGACTACAACAAATAGAAATAGGAATGGAAGAGATCCCCCGATATTGTCGTCCATGGACTCCCCATCTGCTTTTTTCGATGGAGCAGCCCAACAAGGGATATGTGCATGCGGTGTATACATCAGAACAACAAATGATCAGGCCATTGAAATCTACTGGAATGCTAGTCCGGGATCAAACAACAAAGTCGAAGCGGTGGTATTAATGGGACTCCTTTCCTTCTGTATCTTTCTTAACATGCCGAATTTGAAAATCTATGGAGATTCGAGCATAATTATTGATCATGTTTTGCAAAAACACTATATACAAAACATTCATCTTGCTGGATGGTTGGGTAGGATTACAGCTTTGTGGAAAAGCAGGAGGGACTATTCTATTTCTCATATTGATAGGAACCAAAACAAAGAAGTTGATGCACTATCTAAAATGGGCCTTACATCTCCCCAAGGCATATGGAGGACGCAGATCAGAACGAACAACCACAGCTTCTAGATCTGGATTTTTGTCTTCCGGATATATGATTCTAAAAAAATGGTAAATTTCTGGTATGTTTTTTTTCTTCAGAATCCCCATACAATGACTTAACTCACTGTTAAGATATGCACACATATTTTTTTGCACTCATAAAAATCTTTTTGATTTCTATACACAGATCTGAAGTATCTATTCAGGCATACATGTATATATAAGACATCTTCATTTTTGTCAAACCTTAAAGATTATGGCATAATCCACTCCACAGTTATATACTTTCAGCAATATTCCCAAAATATATATATGTATAAAGTCCCAATGAATACAAAAATATATATATAATATAATATAATATATAATATATATTTCGTGCTAAAGAGAAATTCGAAATTCATAGGTGGTTATTGAGTAGATTTCGAGGAAATCTTTCTTCAATCCTTCTTTGTTGACCAATTGGCTACAAAGGATTCCGTCGATGACTAATTTATTCTGGCTATTGAACGACATGATGGATATTTCTTCCAAAATCAATATCAATAAGGCTATTGAACGACATGAAGGATATTTCTTCCAAAATCAATATCAATAAAAAAAATTTGTAGTGAAATACATTTTTTCTACATATATTAATTTTAATCTCCAAACTTCTGCATTGATTCCATACACTTAATATTCTACTTTTTGGGTATGTTCTATGTTCTATTGTTATTTGAGGTGTCCAGAAGAAATATGTCTTCCACCTATTACTGCAAATACTTAGTGCTATATCTGGATTAGTATTTCAGTTATTAATGTTTTTTTATATGTTAATTTTTTTTACAGGATTGGACCTGTTTCTACGGAAGGATATTGATTTTATTTTAAATTAACAAATATAATAAACCAAATAAATTACACTTATTGATTCGAAACTTGTTGAAAAATATATTATCATATAATTTACGCCCTAAATTTTTTTTATTAAGCCTAAAAAAATTATTTTTATTAATTCATGGTTCAGTGAAAGTATTTTTTATTATATTTGGTCTTTATAAATAAGCCGTCAAACCTCTCGTGAACTCCAGGAGTACAAAATTTATACTCAGTTTATAGGTGATAAAAGACACCCGCGTTAAATTTTATATTTCCGAGTGTCAGTGCGTCAGAATTTTTGGTTTGTAAGGAGAGGCCGTTGTACAGAGAGAGCGCTTTAAATCAAAGGCAGTTTGAATAGGCGCCGTTTGAATTCGGTTTGATTTATTTATCAAATCCTTCACATCTACATCAATTTGTCTCGCCGCCTCTCCCTCCTTCAAATGGCCGTTGAATTGCACAAATTCAGCCATTTCTTTTTTAATTCCAGCGGGCATTGCCGGGCGTTCGTCCTGAGATTTTATCCGGCTCTCCGGCAATCTGAGGAGAGCAAAATCTGTCAAGAGATGGAGGTATTCTCAAGCTGATTGCAGCGCGGCATTGGCTCCCATTGGAGATAGCAATGGCACATATGACAATCTCAATGACAAGTCTTCATATGTGAACCGAGGAAAGCCCTACACATACTAATAATAACATATGTGAATCTTTATTTCTTATGCATACCAATAACCAGCGTTTTTTTCCTTCTGGAAAAAAATGTGAACCGAGGAAAACCCTAGACGATGTCGAATATATGTAGCTCAAATCAGAGAGGAAATTTTTACGGTGAGATAATGTGTTTAACGATCCATCCTTCCCGCGAATGAAACATCCTTCCTATTATGGAAAATCTGGATGAAGGCCCCCAGATTCTATTGTTAGGCGCTGGAGTGAAAGGAGGAATGGGATTCTGCTGGTCTGAATCATCGTTGAACTGGTCCTGTTACTGAGAAAAGTGCACATGAAGAACCCACACATGACAGGTGCACAGGAAGACCTGTTTGCCAAAACCACTGGTTTTGAACGACCAACTATTAGGAGAACCTTTGCCTTTCTACATGCATTCGGCATAAATAGACCAGCCAATTTGATTTCTGAGGGGGAATTTATAGTATAAGTTAAACCAATCTGACCAATTTCTCCAGGGAAAATCATATTGATTACTGATAATTGTTATACCCTTGTGATTCTTAATCCCTGGAGTATCGCAACCCGGCCTTCTGGATTTTTCCACTGATCGTCGATCTTCTTTGCGATGATTTTCAACGAAGTTTGATGGAGCATTATATGGACCTTTCTACAAGTCGAAACTCAGTTTTGCAATCCCGCACAGATCATATCGCTCCAGCAAGTCCGACACAGAGGTGCCTATTTGCTGAAGGGTTTCTGCTGAGATTTCAGTAACTTAGCTGCAAATTGAGTAACAGTATGAAGAGAATTCAACGCAAAAGCAGTGGCAACGACGATGGCCAAGTCACTGAGATATCAGGAGGTAAAATTGGCACTGCTTTCTATGCCAATGTTTCGAATCCAAGGCGTTACCAGAACAACGTCAAGTGCTCCCGAAACACAAGGTGACGATACCGATATTGCCATCACAACTGTTTTGAGCAAAGAGGGTCGATTTGAAGAAACCCAACATGTTTTAAATATCATGTACCCGCCTCAAAACTCATCTGTTGCTGCTGCTGCTGCTGCTTATCATTCTCTCTTGCAGAGCTGCCTTAATAATGCTAAATCTTCCCTGCCAGAAGCTAAGCTAGTCCATGCCCACATGATTCAAATGCATTTTCAATGCCAAGACATCTCCTTAACGAACAAACTGGTCACTGTGTATGCCAAGTTTGGCTGTTTGGCAGACGCTCGCAGGGTTTTCGATCAAATGCCGGACAGAGATGTGGTTTCATGGACTGCCATGATTTCAGCTTATGCTAGAGACGGGTGTGCCGATAAAGCTCTGAAAATGTTCGATGAAATGAAACAAACTGGTGTCCAACCCAATCACTTCACATTTTCTAGCGTTCTCCCCGCTTGTGCGACCTTGGCATCTCTGGAACAGGGTAGGGAGATCCATGAAGAAATAAGCACAAGTGGATTTCTGTCTGAGGTGTTTGTAGGGAATGCCCTTGTGGATATGTATGCAAAATGTGGGAGTATAGAGGAAGCACGCCATGTGTTTGACAAAATGCCTCAGAGGGATGTGGTATCGTGGAATGCAATGATTTCAGGGTATGCGCTAAATGGGCAAATTGAGAAAGCCCTGGAGCTGTTTCAGAATATCCCCAAGAGAAATGTAGTTTCCTGGACATCGATGATTACGGGGTATGCACAGAATGGGCTCGCAGTAGAGGCTCTGAAGCTTTTTCAACAAATGCAACGGGCTGGTGTTAAACCCATCTCTAATACTTTTGCCAGTGTCCTCTCAGCATGTGCTGACTTGGCAGCTCTTGATCAGGGTATGGAGGTTCATGAAGACATAATCAGAAGTCAATTTAATTTCCATGAGTCTGTAGGGAATTCCCTAGTAGACATGTATTCAAAATGTGGGCAGATTAAATATGCACACACTGTATTTGAGAAAATGTCTGAACGAAATGTGGTTTCATGGACAGCCATGATTGGAGGGTATGTGCAGAACGGGCTTTGTGAACAGGCCCTGACACTTTTTCGGCAGATGCAAAGGCTAAGTATCAGGGCAAACTTGAGAACTTTTGTTGGTCTTCTCCCCGCTTGTGCTGATTTGGCAGCCCTAGAACAGGGTATGGAAATCCATGGTGACATAATTAGAAGTGGATTTCAGTTTGATGTTTTTGTAGGCAATGCCCTTGTTGACATGTATGCGAAATGTGGAACTATAGACAGTGCAAGAAATCTGTTTGACAAAATGTCTCTGCGAGATGTGGTATCCTGGACTGTAATCATTGCAGGATATGCGTTACATGGTCAGGCTCATGAAGCACTCAAATTATTTGAAAAAATGCAACAATCTGGCACAAATCCAAACCATGTCACCTTTGTGGCAGTGTTATGTGCCTGCTGCCATGCAGGCCTGGTAAATGAGGGCCAGCGATATTTTGATGACATGACCAAACATTATCACATCGCACCTGTAATGGAGCATTATGGCTGCATTGTTGACCTTCTTGGCCGTGCAGGATGTCTTACCGAGGCTGAAGATTTTATAAACCAAATGCCAATAAAACCTGATGTAACTGTGTGGGGATGTTTACTTGGTGCCTGTAGTTTCCATAACAACATAGAAGTAGGAGAAAGGGTTGCAGAACGATTTTTTGAGTTGGATCCTAACAATTCGGCACCCTATGTTGTCCTCTCTAACCTCTATGCCACAGCTGGCAGGTGGGGTGACATTGAAAAAATACGTAGATTGATGAAGGGCAAGAAGGTAAAAAAGAAACCCGGGTGTAGTTGGATTGAGATCAACAAAAGGGTGCATTCTTTCCTCATAGGAGACAAACCACACAAGGAGACGGAAAATTCGTGAATGGTGGGAAAGATTATAAGGGGAAGATGTATGTGGCAGGGTATGTGCCTGACATGAACTGTCTTCTGAATGGCACTGTAGAATTGTAAAATTGTAAACAATTATTTGGATTAAAAACCTGATTTTTTTCATCAATTTTTTTATTAAAATCGATTATCTTTCTTTCTATTTTCTGTTGAAAAGAGGTCCTATAAACCAGATTGGTCTCTGTAGAAGTTAAAAGAAAAATAAGCACAGAGTTAGTGGTTGCACTCAGGTTTAACAGCATGTATGTAACCGTGACAGACAAAGTTATTGCAGGTTATGTTGGTAATGCTAACTAAATCATATCTTTTATTTTCCCAGGAAAACTTTGTGGGTGGATGCTTCCCCACAGTCATGGATAGCATCCTTAGTAAACTCATCATTGTAGGATAGTGCACCTCAACCCAATGGATTTGAAACCTGTTAACACAGAACTAGCTAACTGTACAAGAACATTAGCAACAAACAATTGAGCTTAGCCAAATCAACTATTGACATAGGCTTGCGTAACAAGATCATCGCAAAAATTGCCTTGGACTAGGCAATACATTTTTCAGTAATTGAAGGTCCAGTTTATATTCCTAGCCCGCACTAGGAAAATTAGGGTCAATTCACAAAAACAGGTATAATTAGGATAGACACTTAATCAAGGTTTACATATGGAAAATTACCTTAATTAGTGTTGTTGAGGTTATAGTCAAGCTGCAACTTAAAAACAATACGTATAAATTGGCTTAACGCTTAGTGCTCTCTTTGAATGGCTCTTGTGGTATTTTCAGAAATTTATTGTTTTTAATTTTCTGCTAAACTATTCCATAATATTCTTATTCATAAATAGTATTAATCTGTACAATTGACCTGTGCTCTGCCAAAACATTTTTTAATGGCTTTTTTTCTTTATTGGAGTCGACAATTTAATGGAATATAACTCCCATCTGCGTGTCACTTCTAATTTGTAATCCCTCCGGAGATTCCTTTGTCACTCGTGGAAGGTGTTCATAGCATAAGAAAGGCTTTCACCTAAAAAAGGCATCCCATTCTTTCCAGTTTTGCAATTGCGCATTCTTTTCAAGTATACATGAAAATACTCTTGTGCTCTCATGAACAAGACATTGTGTTTTTGGCATGAAACTCGGGATTTAAGTGTAATTATCTTCACCTCATACTAACTTTGGTCTTTTATCACATAAACTCACACTTCTTGATATAAAGTCCGAAAGCTCAAGTGCAATCCAAAGGATGCTATGACAGGCAATCACAATGGACAATCATTTTTGTCAGATCCATCTGCCTCAGCCAATTCACTGGAAATTTTTTCTATGCTGGACACCCTCATTATTGGTTGTCTGACCATATCATGGGAACATGCCAACTGTCTTCCTTGAAATATGAATTTGCTGTAGTTCTATTAGAAGGTTGTGCAAGGATGGTTCTAACCATTCCTCTAAAATGGGACAATCGCAAAAATTAGCAAAGAAATGGCAGCTTTCTTAAATTAGGCTGTCTCATGCACCAAAAGGTATAGGAGTAATGCAGAGTGTCCTCTTCAATGCTTTTGATTTTCTTAAAGTGTTTCACCTTCATTATTTGTTTGGCCTTCTGAAATGACTTTGCCTGACTTGCGAATCTCGTAGTAAAAGGTAGACATGATGACTGTAAAATACCACTGAATGTTGGAACTTAGAGTTGGAATATACTTGGGAGCTTTTCCACCACAAATATACATTTCCAATCACTGTACAATGATGAAAAAAAGCTGTAATCTTGCCGGTGAACCACTGATCAACCAATCTGTAGTTAATTCTGTCATGAATGTGCCTTCCTTGACTGCTGTAGCTACAAAACACCCCTGGAAAATGCACCCCGGCTGATGGCTGTTCAACATCCTGTAGTAGGTCTGTAATGGTGTAACAGTCTAAAACAGTGATAGATCAAAGCAGGAAAAGTCCCAATTTCTTTCCTTGGTTGCTTAAGTGCATCTGGAGGAAAAAAAAACAACAAAATGCCCCAATTTGTCCAATTCATGCTACAGAAAATAAATGATGTACCCACAATTTAGAAGGTGAATGCTGTTAATGAATGTTGAAAGAAGTTGTTATTGATGTCAAAGGCTGTCCAAATGAAAGAGAAAGTTACATAGCTACATAGCATATTTTGAAATATTGTTTTTGGATTTTTGATGTCCCATTTGGATACCTTATCTTTGAATGCATTTTTACTCCATTTACCTAGCTCAAATGGATGCGGAAAGCTTATTCTGAGACCTATCCAACAGTATATGGCACTCACTCCTCATGGTTGAGGAGAAATGATTTTTTCGAATATTCACTATACATTCTGCCAGTTGCACAAGCCAGTGCAACCAGTGGACAAGTCGGCTCAGTTAGTGGACAAGTCGGCCCAATCTAAACCCCAGATGCACTATAAATAGGTGCAAGGAGGAGCATTTCAAATCATTCAGTGAAGCAAATCCAAATATGTTAAAACAAGTGAAGAAAAGGAGTTTTGAGGTTCATACCTCATGAACCAGAAGTGAAGAGGAGTTGATTTGGAGAGATTTTGGCACGTTTTGAATGGTTTTTGGCACACTTTGGAAATGTTTTTTTGGCTTATTTTTAAGGGTTTTTGGCACACCTTTTAAGGTTTTTGCCCTTGGTTAGAAGGCTGATTGCAGACTTCTTCTCGAGGGCCAAATTTTGTCCCCTTTGAAAGCCGAATTTTAGATCTGTGTAGAGATGTGGAAGGTCAAATTTCAGGTCTATCTTGAGTGCAGTGACCTGTCCCTATCGGGGCTGAATTTCAGGACTGAAGTTCTGGTACAAAGAAGGGCGACTCAGGCCTTTTTTGAGGGCAAAATCTTGGTGTGTTTAAAGATGAGTTTCAGGGCAATTTTGAAGATCTAACACTGTCCTCTATTCAGGAGGTTGAACCCTGTGGAAGAGGCAGAGTTCTAGAGGCCGAGTTTTGCTGAAAAGGAGGTCGTGTTCAAAGATTATTTGTTGAGGGAAGTTCTATCACTAAAAAAGCCATGTTTAGGAAGCCGAGTGCCTGTGTGAAGGGCAGAGGAGTAGCTGTCAGAAGGGCAGAGTTTCTTTGACTAATAATGACTCTTGTACAAGCTTTGGTACTTGTAAATCAAAGAGTTGGTGCTTCCTTTCAATTGGTGCTAATAAACCAGGGAGTTGGCACTGATAAATTTGAATGTACTCTTTATATATATTAAGAAAAGCATTTTGTGGTTTTGACATAAAAATCTCTCTGTTTTGTGCATTTATGTGCTTTGCTTTATACCTGTGGTTGCATTTACAAGTTTTTGGAATTAAAAGTTGTTAACACTGATTCACCCTCCCTCTCAGTATTGCTGATTTAAGAGCACATTCAAGCCTTTGGTCCTTGTTAATGCTATGATGTGCTTTAAGTAATTCGTTACTTGCAGGCCTATTGGCAGCATGAAATCCTGTACAGGTTACTTCACCAGCTACATATTGACCTTTTATAGGTGTCTTTCCATGAAGTCTTGCTTGAACACCACCACATATGACGTGCAACTGGAAATGGAAATTAACGGTATAGAACTGTTAGTTATGTCAAGGCCATACATTTGACACTTTGCAGCAATATCTAGGAAAAGACACTGTATTTGCTCATTGAGTTTGTGGCAGTAGGATAATAAAGAAAATCAAAACACTCTCCCTTCACAGACCTTTTCCTGTCTAATCGTATAAGTTCTGCCCGCCATCTTGTCATTCCCTTGCAGGGTATTATTCTTACCAGAGAGGTGGTCACCAGCACAATAACAATGCACTCTAGAGTCTACAGGGGTTTCTTGTTTGTGATGGCACATCATCGAAAGTGAAATGCTGAAAATCATGAAATTATAATTGCTGAAGATATTCATCAAAATATGGCTGCTAACATGAGGACTTCCCTCATCTTCAGATTCTGGAATACGTGTGCAAATCCCTGTATGAATAATAGATCGCACATGTGGTTGCTTTTAATCGTCCCAAAGAGAAAAAGGGACTGTAAGGCTTCGATCATGAGGTCTGCTTACAAAGTAAAAACCTTCGTCAAAATTTCCTTTCAAGCTATAAAATACCAACCCAAGTGTTTTGGAAAATATCCCTCAACCATTGCCACATCCTTCGACCATTTTGTGGATTCGATCTGATTTAGATGTCCTGACACCTAGTCCTCAGTGATTGGGGGAATTGAATGTGAACAGTCATCAAGAAGATGAACTGAACAATCACATTCATGTATATAATAGATAGCTGGCTAATTGAATAAA
>APFE031130808.1:5970-46885 GCA_000404065.3 Pinus taeda
GAGAGCCCTCTCTGATTACAGTTGGGCTAGAAGCTGTAATCCAAAGATTGGTTAGTGGTTACCCCGGCCGTATTCCCTTGGGAGTCAAAGGGAACAACCTGGGTGTTAACACATCTGAATCCACAGATCATCTCTTTTTGCGTTGTAGTGTTATACTAGCTCTGTGGAACTCATTATCCACTTTGATCCAATATAATTGGCATTGGGAAGGAGATGACCTGAACGGTGCTTAGGATGTATGGTCAAATAGGCACAAGGGAACCAAGCTCATAAACCTTCTGATACTTGTCAATTGGCACATCTAGAAAGCTCGCAACCGTCACATTTTCGACAACAGACCTGCGCATTGGCCACAGATTGAGGCTGGGATAATATCTGCATTCAGGGAGCTGCCAGATCCCCTACCTCTCAAAGAGCGTCAACCACATCCACCTCCATGCATTGATAAAAACACACCCTGGGCTTTCTTCGACGGGGCTGCAAACCAACATGGTTGCGGTGGAGGTTTCATTTTGTATATCAACAAACATCATCTTTATAAAGACAAGATGGGTTTGGGTGTTGGAACAAATAATTATGTTGAACTCATTACGTTGTGCCACTTACTGCATTTCACTTTGAGACACTAGTGCACCAACATAAACATTTTCGGGGACTCAAAGATTATTATCAAATTGGTTCAATGGCATTTCTGATTGTCACATTCACACACTCAGCAACATACTAAATGAAGTAAATATTTTCAAAACAACATTTAACAATATCTCTTGCTCTCATATCTATAGGGAGCATAACAACCATGCTGAAAAATTATCCAAGGAGGCGCATTAATGCCCAGAGGCAAATGGAAGATTACTGAGCAGCGAGGGACAAATGAATACCAGTATTACCACCGGCCATATATAGATCCAATATATCAGAGGGAACCTGGTCACTAACCAAGCTATTTTTGGGTTTTTGTTAATATCTGAACAATACATAATATTATTTTTGAAAATTACTGAACTAAGTATGAGGGCCCTGCGTGGCTTATGTACAGACATAAACCAAGTATAATACAGTTGATAGTATACACAGCAAAATATAGCAGATCGCCCTGCGAGGTGTATCTGGTTATAGTTACTCATAGATTTTCATATGATCATAGTCCACAGCGACAAACAGCATATGCGATAAGCATCTACAATATGTAATTTTTCCAACATAATGAAAAGTTACGGATTTTTCAAGGGGAAAAAAGAAATATATAGCATATTATATATATTGATTGCAGAATAGTTTCAAGTCTGTGCCATTCACTCATCCCTGTAGTAGGAGTCCATCCAGTTGCACGAGTCTTACCGCACCCAATTCTTTTATTTATGTGATTATGAATGGGCCTAACCAGTGCATCTGTAGTTTGCCTAGGAACTTCAGGAACTTGGTGTCATAAAGGAGCACCTGGTCTCCAACTTCAAACAATTTCTTCCTGATGTGCCTATCGTGCCATGTCTTTTGTCTTCGTTGCTCGACTGATTGATGGAATTCTGCTAGGAATCGAGTTTCATCGAGTTCCATCAGCTGGCTCAGCCTGTTCTGCAAGGCACTGCTATCCATCATTCCTGTAGCCTCTGAGATTAGCATTCCTGGCAATATAAATTTTGCTGGTACCACCACCTCTCTGTCATACACGAGCTAAAATGGAGTTTGTTTGTGGAGTCTTTTGACTGTTGTCCTGTATGCCCATAGGTTCACTAGAATTCTTTCGTCCCAGTTGTCTTGGTTGTCCGACACGACTTTTGTTAGCCATTTCTATAGAATCTTGTTAAATGCTTCTACTGCACCATTTTCTTGTGGATGATAAGGACTACTATTATTATGTTGGACCATAAAAGTTGTTAGCAGAGCTTCAATTATTTCATTCAGAAAGTGGGTACCCTGGTCACTTGTGAGGCTCTTTGAGCATTCGAACCTTGAAATAATATTTTAAAAAATGAATCTTGCCACTGTTTCTGTTGTGCAGTATTTTACTGGCATGGCCTCTACCCATCTTGTGAGGTATTCTATTGCTGTGATTATGTATCGGGCTCGCAAGTGTCTTGATGGTGGAGAAATTGGCCCAATGAAGTCTACTGCCCACTTATCAAATATCTGTACCAAATAGACCAGGTGTAGTGGTAGCTCATTGCATCGAGAAAGCTTACCAACCCTCTGACAGACGTCGCATTCTTTGGCAAATTCTTTAGAATCCTTATGGATAGTGGGCCACCATAATCCTGCATGTAGTATCTTCCTTGCAGTGGCCTTGCCTCTTACATGGCCTCCCACAACCCCTACGTGGCACTTCCATAGGATGGCCTTTCTTTCGTGTTGCAAGACACAGTATCTGAGTATTTGATCCAAGCCCATATTATAAAGGTGTCTCGCGATGACCTGGTAATCTGCTGCTCTGACCACAAAGTTTCGCCTCTATGTTGTCGTGTATCCCTCTGGGAAATGACCTATTGTTAGCAAAGTAGCAATCTCTTCTAGGTGATCAAGAATGTCTTCTATCTTGAATAGGTCAACATCGGGCAACCGAGCATCTATTGCTCCATCTCTCTCCCCTGTTTCCAGGTGCCACAAGTGATATGGCCCTACATTCAATTTTCCGAGCTTAACAAACACTTCAAACGTGAATTCTTGAAATAGTAACAACCACCTACATATTCTTCCTTCTAGTACCGATTTGTTTACTAAGTACTTCAGCACGAAATGGTCTGTAAAGAATTTGAACAGTGCGCCTAGTAGGTAGTGCCTGAACTTTTGGAGAGAGTAGACCATTGCCAGAGCTCCCGTTCTGTTGTTGTGTAGTTCTTTTCCACCGTAGAGATATTTCTGCTAGTGTAGTATACCGAATGGTCCATCTTTTCTCCTGGTTGCACTAAGACTGCTCCTATCGCTATTCCAAATGCGTCGATGTGTACGTGGAACATTTTGTTCTAGTCGGGGTACACGAATATGGGGGCACTTACTAACCTTTCTTTCAGTTTATTCAATGTTGCTTGACAGTCCGTAGTCCAGATAAATTCTTCTATCTACATTAGTAATTTCTCCATTGGGGTTGTTATGGCTACATAGTTCCTGATGAATCATCTATAGTACCCTGTGTGGCCTAGAGTTTCCCTTCATTTTTTTCACGTTGTACGGTGTTTCCATGTGGACAATTGCTGCTACCTTTGCGGGGTCCACGTAGACTCCAAATTTGTAGACAATATGGCCTAGTAGAGTTCCAAAGGGGACTGCGAAAATACATTTTTTTAAAATTTAAGGAGATTTGTAGTTGCCTGCACCTCTCGAACATCACTCTCAATAAGCTAGTATGCTTCTTTAGTAGGGTTTATGTTGTCCATTCATCCATGTAAACTTCTAAGAACTTGTCAATGTAATCCTGGAATGTAGCTATTACATTCCATGAGAAGATTGTTGGTGCATTCTTTGATCTGAATGGCATTACATTGTATGCATACAACCCCCACTCCGTCATGAAAGTTGTTTTCCTTTTGTCTTCCTTAGCTATCCCGACCTAGTGGTAGCCTGAGAACCCATCTGTGAATGAGTATGCCTCATTCCCAAAAACAATGTCTAGGACTTCGTCACTGAATGGCGTGGGAAATGGGTCATGCATGCATGCATTGTTCAGACTTCTGTAGTCAAGGCATACCCTAATTTCGATCTCATCCTTCTTGTTCTAAATAACTATGGGGCTTATCCAGTCAGCTTCATCTACGGGTAATATGATCCCCACATCCAACATTTTTTCAATATCCCTTTTAACTTTCTCTTTTACCCTTGGGTTCAGTCGGTATGTTCTGTGCTTTACTGATCAGACACCTGGTTTTAGAACAATTTTCATCTCTCCCAGGTTACCTTTTATCCCCTTGAGTAATGCCACTGAAGCTGGGAACAAGTCCTGGTATTCTTGTAATAAATCAAAAATTTCTTTGGTGGTTTGTTCATTCCAGTAATATTCGTTGTTGTTATCTTGGGCTTATCTTCTGTCCCTACATTCTATTTTCTCAGCTCCACTGGTAGGCGATGGGCACCTTCCATCGAGGGGTTCTCCTGAATCCCTCTTTCTCCCTCTGTTTCTTTTTAGGCTAGGTGTCGAAGCCCCCCTAATCCATCCTCCTCTAGTTCTGCATCAATTTTGTCATAGGTCACAAATCCTGACAATTCCATATCATACAAGCACTGCAGAAATTTTTCTTTGTGCTCCCCTTCAACTAGCATCTATGGGGTGAACATAACCCCCTTCATTGCCTAGAGTACCTCTATCAGTTGTGCCTCACTACTTTTGAATGAAAAGTGGCAGACGAACTGTGCTCCTAAGGTATCCCAGCTAGCCATTTGTCATCGTAGCTCCTTCTGGATATACCAAGACCAGGGGACATTGTTGAGGGTATGTATAAAAGCATGTACCCATAGATTCCTCGGAAGTTCCTAGATTTCCCAGCTGGTCGTGCAATATTTGATGTGCTCCTCGGGACTTGAATTCCACATTTATTCCCTTTCCTCTTGTGGTCAATCATCTTTCCTTCTAAACCTCTCCTTCATTGCTTGCTTAGCATTCTTCCAATCTATTAGTACTTGGCAGTGTGCCTTCCACCACCTTGCTAGCATTTCCATAAGCACAATGTTCAAAAAGGGAATTCTCTGGTCTTTTGGTACGTCCTGGTCCACTCTATCCAAGAACCGATCTATCGGCTCAAGGCCACAATACTTCAGATTGTCGCCCCTTCCCATGTCTCCCTAGTTTACTCGGCTTATCATTGCACGTCGTCAAGTTGTCAACTCAAATCCACCCTGCTGCCATGCATCCCATGCAGCTTCTGAACCAGCTTCTAAGCTTTGAATGCTTCTCCATCTAACAAATCCTCTGACTGTAGGATTTATATAGTCCTCCCTTTTCCCTGTTGTGAGCGTATATAGCTAGTCTAACACCCCTACTTCATCCTGTCATTTGTTGGCTCTGTAACGTTGGGTCCCTGGTAGGGGTCTGACGACTGGATCACCCTTAGCCCATCTACTTCAAAAATCATCAGCTCCTTCTTCAAGTCTATGAAAACATAGTTTTCGTATGCCTAGTCAATCCCCAAGAGTGTTGGATATGGATCTTTATCCCCCATAATGTCAATTACTTCGAACTCGGTGTGCATTTTCACCTCTACTACATCAACTTCTACATTTTCCAATCTCCTGATAGGCAATATACAATATTGATTCCCCATTCTTAATTGAATTGGTGAGTACTTCAGTTGTGGCTTCCCCATTGCCTCCCAAGTCTTCCTAAGTAGGATGTTTACATCAGACCCTAAATCTAGCATGGTGTCCCTTATCTAGAATCCTATCACTCGCGCATTGATTCAGAACTCCTTTCTGCTTATTTTCTTATTTCGCTTCACTCTTCTAGAGGCTTTCTCTGGCCAGGTTTCACATGGTTGTCCCGCTTCCTCTTTTCCCATGGATACTGTTGCCATTAAGCTTTTCCACAATTCCTTCAGCATGGCCTCATCTTCAACAATTTTCAAGAATAATTTAAACAATTCCCAATTGGTTGGGTGGGAGCGGGCCCATGGACTTGCGGTCTTTGGGTGTCCCTATCTTTGGTTATCCCTTCGAATAATTTGGTTGCTTCTTGGTAATATTGCTTTTCACGCTCGGGATGATATTCCCTTTGTGGTGACACTGCTTTAACGATCACGGGGAGTTTCTCAGCATAGCGATCCTCCCCTATCTTCTTCCCTCCACGGGTGACTAGATTAATATTTGTCGCGGGGAATCCCTTGTCGGACTGAGGCTTAGCATTCACTAGGTTGGCCCCTCGTTGTTGGGTTCTCTCTTCCCACTTCACAATGAACTCCGGACAACCTTCCATCACATGGGTGTTAATTCTGCACTGCGAACACCAGGGTCTTCTCGGGAGTGGACATTCCCTTGTGACATGTCCTTCTTGATCGCAGTTGTAGCACCTTAAGGATCCTCTACCTCTCGTTCTTCCTCCGTGTCCATTTCCTCCTCGCCCTCCTCGACTCGCTTCATTGACCCTAAACATGGATCTGTCTAGTCTTTCTGCTAGAGTGTCCAACACTCGGCATTGATCGGTGTGATCAGTGGTCAATGCGCAAAATTCACAGTAGTTGTTATTAGGGACATTAGAATACTTTTTCAAAATTGGACAAATTTGCGGCAGGTGTCCATATGTCCTACAAATCTCACAGAATTCTGCGTTATTCCTTCCTGGGAAGGGTCCTTGCGCTCTGATTGCCACAACTCCTGTGGCGGGAGGGGTCCCTGATGACCCCGCCACCCCCACTGGTTGATTAATTCCCCGCAACCGTGGGCACTCCGTTGCAACATTCCCTTCCACCAGGCAGTGGGTGCACCAAACATTGGGCCTAGCTGGTCATACGAGCTGGAGATCCCTCAGCTTCTCGATCAAGTTCACGACCTGGCTTTGTAGGCCCGTGATCATTGGATCTTGCAGACTCGTGGCTCCTTGTATTCATGGGGATATTCTTCCATTGCTTCTATCCAGGAGGCTTGCTCCAATGCTTCATGTAGGGTTCCTATCTTTTGTTGAGTCAGCAGTGTTCTGGTCAGGGGAAAGAGTGCCTTGATAAACTATTCCCACTGGTGGTTTGGGTCCAAGGTGTAACTCAGCTTGGTGATGGCATCCTTAAACCTTTGCATGATTTCCCAAGCCATCTCACCCTCCCTCTGCTTAATTTCCCACAGCTCTGATAACCCTTGTTGATCTGTCTACATCACCTTGAATTCCTACACAAATCCCCTCTTAATATCATATATGGTGGGATTCTAGTTCTACTCTGCACACTTTATGAACCAGCGTAGAACCTATTCCCGTAGCGTGGCCTGGAACTCCACCGCCCGAACATTATCTGGATTCTAACAGGCCCTCCAAATGGCTTCGCAAAGGTACCAGTGTTGTTCCACATCCTCGTTCCCCTTTCTTGCAAATTCCGGGTATCTAGTAAATTATTGTGCCATACTGCTTTGAGTATAGATGCATAAATAGACTTGGAGATAATCTCATTGACTAATCTTGAAAAGACAATATTCTCAAAGATGAAACTGAAGAAATTCATAACTAAACTAATGCATGGAAAGTAAGAATGCAAAGATGGGGATTGAGCACCTTGGTTAGACACTAACCCAAGGAGACTCATGTCACTAAAGAAATATTAGTATGAAAACTAAATTTTCTTCTCATTAATCATTAAATGTGTTCATGCATAAAAGGATTACATAACTAAATGTTAGGCCAAAATTCTTCACTACTACTTCTGACTCTAATCTCCAAAAGTTTGAATCCATAATGGGCTACTCAAGCCCTTTATTTATACAAAAATATCTAAGGGGCAACCTCCTTGAAGAGAGCGCTTCTTCCCTCCAAAAACCCTGGAAAATAGGATTTTTTTCCTCGTGAATTTATAGCTACAAGGGAAAGATAATTGCCTTAAGCTAACAGAGTTTTGGTCATCCTTCAACAAGGGGCAGGCCCAATATTTTTCTCTTGGTCAGATTCCTTTGTGATCTGCACTAAATATTCTCAATATTCTACACAATAAATACAATAAGCACACAAGATATGGCAATCATCTCTAACATTCATAAGAATTAGTAAAGCTAAGAAATCCATTATTAAGTGTAGAAGGAGAGGTTAAATATGGACAAGATAGATTTGATTGCAAGAAGTTGGAAATCATAAGAAGGAACATATGGAACCCGTGTATTTAACCACATGTTATTAATGTATGAATTTATAGGGTAAGTTCCTTAAATAGAACACCAAAGAACACCACTCACAAACAAATCACAGATCACTACACCAGTATTCTTGACGAGGTTAGAAACCTCAAAGAGGGAAACAGTCCACCGCCTAAGCCAACGTGGCCACTTTACACAATTTATTAATGTAAAAGAAAGAAAAGTTACATAACCTTCTCTCATGAACGGTCACCTAGACCCTCCATGCTCTTTAAATACATATCATGGACCAATCAGGGGTTAAGCCATAGATCAAGTGTTGGTAATTCCAAGGAGAGAATGAACCATTGAATCACTTCATGTCTAGAACATATCGTGACCGTGGACTGTAAGTTACAAAAAATACATACTAAAGAAACACACTTTACCTAACTATACACTAGACCAAGTTGTACTTAATTATTTCCTATGTGGCGGAATATCCTAACATCCCCCTTAAGAACAACTTGGGATAGGATTGAAGGATGTACAAAGATGACACAGTAGGAGAAGGAAGGAGGCATTAGAGTCTATCCTCCCTTAGTGACAACTTCCTGAACTCTAGCCGTAAATTGAAGTTTAATAAACTTTGCCTCTATGAGAGCCTTTGTAAAGATGTCTGCAACTTGATCATCAATTGAACAATATTGCACTTCAAGAACATGATCATGAATGAGCTTTCTAATGAAGTGCATGTGTCTTTCAATGTGTTTTTTTCACTAATGTTGGACTGGATCTTTGCATATTTGAATGGTAGTTTGATTATCACACCAAAGTGTAGTCGAATACTGTTGTTGAAAACCAAACTCTGACAGGATCTGCCGAAGCCACGGGGCTTCCTTACTAGCTTCAATGGCACCACGATACTTTGCTTCTCCTGAAGAAAGAGAAATGACACTATGTTTCTTGTAATCCCATGTAATAGGTCCAGAACCAAGAGTGAATACATAACCTATAGTAGACTTCTGATCATCACGGTCACCAGCGCAATTAGAATCAGTGAAAACAACCACTAGAGGAGAAGCTTCTACACAGTAATGAATCCCAAACTAAATTGTACCTTGAACATAATGAAGTATTATTTTATTTGATTTCCAATGACTTTCATGTGGTTTTTGCATAAACCGAGCACAAGGCAAACAGCAAAGGAAAGGTCAAGACGGGTATGGGTCAGATACAAAAGTGTTCCAACAAGATGACGATATAAGGTTGCATCAACTTCAGGAGAAGTACATGTGACTGAAATTTTGGCTCCATACTGAAAGGGAGAAGGGGCTAGCTTATAGTCTTCCATGTGACATTGACGTAGAAGATCACAGGCATACTTAGACTGGGAAAGGGAAGTACCTTCTTTGGATTGTAAGACTTGAAGACCAAGAAAATAATGCAAGTGTCATAAGTCTGTCATTTCAAACTACTTTTTAACGTTGGACTTCACATGGTTTATAAGATTGGGATCACTAATAGTAAGGATAATGTCATCAACATAACGAATAAGAATTATAAGAGACTTACCCACTTTCTTCGCATAGACAGTATTATCAAAATGACACCTAGAAAATCCAGTATCCAAAAGAACATTATCCATTTTGTCATACCAAGCCCGAGGGGCTTGCTTGAGACCATAAAGGGATTTCTTAGGCCGACATACAAGACTGGAGTCTATTTGTATAAAGCCAGGAGGTTGTTCCATATATATTTCTTCATGCAATCCCCCATGCAAGAAGGTGGATTTAACTTCCATATGATGGACTTCCCATTTGAAAAAGGCAGCAAGGGAAAGAACAAGGAGGATATAGTTCATTTTGGAAATAGGGGATAAGGTTTCAGTATATTCAATACCTTCAACTTGTGAAAAACCATTAGCAACAAGATGAACTGTATGGTTTTCAACTTTTCCATCTGGTTCAAACTTGGTTCTGTAAACCCATTTTCATCTAACAAGTTATCATCCCTTTGGAAGAGGAACAAGGTCCCACGTATCATTTTCCAATAATGAACAATATTCTTCATTCATAGCTGCATCCCAATCTAGATGGCCTGAAGCTTTTGCAAAGATTTTAGGATCATACTTCACTAAAGCTCGATCCCGTAAAGAAGAGGCTCTCGCAAACTAAGAACATGTACGACGATGATCTGTAGGATCACCTACAAGAGCACCTGCTACATCCCGATTAGCACGGACCCATTTTTGAAGTTGAGGAGCTGAAGGAGGATCTTGATAAGGGGGGGGAGAATTGTCATCCTCAATGTCATCATATGAAGAAGGAATATTTTGAGAAGTAGAAGGGAAAGAGAGAGGTGGCACATCTGTCGAACTAGGCTTGTAGGTTGATATATTTTTGGCAAACTTTACATCTCTTCTAATGATAACATTTTTGGATTTAGGTTGAAGAATTCTATATCCTTTGACATCTTCAGAATATCCAACAAAAATACATTTTTCACTCTTAGGTTCTAAGGCTTTATGTTTCTCATCTGGAATATGGGCCCATGCTTCACTTCCAAAAACACAAAACTGACTTCCATATGGTTTAATCGAGCTCCATGCTTATTTTGGAGCGATATTCTTTAAAACCTTAGTAGGAGTGTGATTTACTATGTAATTTTCACAGTTAATTGGTTTTGCCCAAAAATTAAGACTAGGTCCTTTAGATTGAAGCATATAATTAGCCATTTCCTTTAAGGTGCAATTCTTCTTTTCAATTGCACCATTTTGTTGTGGAGTATATGGAAAAGTATGTTGCAATTGAATTCCATGTTCAATGCAAAAATTGATGAATTTATTGTTAACATATTCTTCGCCATCATCAGATCTTTGCTTAAGAATTTGAAGTCCAGATTGTTTCTCAACAAAGGCATTAAAGGCCAAGAACATGTTAAAGACTTCACTCTTCAGTTTTAAGAAGTATACCCAAGTGCATTTGGAGAAATCATTAATCAAATTTAAGAAATACTTGTATCCAAAGAATGAAACAACTGGAAGTGGACCATTTAAATCACTATGCACAAGTTGTAAAGGAGATGAGGCGTGCTAAGAGGCACGTTTTTCAAAACTATCTCAATGATGTTTTCCGAGTACACATTCAGAACAACACCATCTCTACAAGATACCATAGGAAGACCTATCACCATATTTTCTTTACATAGATTATGTAGGGAGCGATAATTTAAGTGACAAAATTGCTCAGGCCAAACTTTGCTCACTTCATCATTATGAGCAAAAAAAACCAAGGGAAGAGTTAATGACCCAAATTTGTTAAACTTATACAACCTTGAAGAATCATCAATAATGCTAGTAGCTCAAATATATCTAGGATCTCTTAGGTCCTTAATTACAACATCATGAGGTGAAAATCCAACGGTTTTACCTTTATTTGAATGAGTTATCTAATATATAGATAGGAGGTTGCAAGATAATGTTAAGAAATTTACTGCATAACATAAATAATTACTGAGAGGAATAAATATAAAAATAACCAGCAACAACCATAAACACATAAACACAAATGTTTATCCGGGAAAACCCCAAATCTGGGGAAAAAACCCAACCTAATAAGATCTCATTAGCATTGGCCAAAACCCTGGCCAATCCGACGAAGTGAACCTTCACCACTCACCTCCATGTCTTGCATTACAATGAAGTCCTTCTAGCCTTTTATAAGCTCCATTACATATAATACCACGGGCAGAATACCATGGGTGCACAATACCATGTGCCCCAAAACCATCACTATTTAACCTGGTCAACTTTGACTCTATCCTGAGTCAAGTTTACCTAACAATTCCTCCCTTAAACTTGACTTGGGGTTCCTTGACTAACTCCAGCCAAACTTGCTAAGTGAGACAATCTCGCTCACTCTAGCTCTTATCCCCCTCAGATTTTTTACCCTGGGTATTGTTAACTCGACATCCCCCCTATCACCTAGGTCTAACCCAGACTTTACTAGTGATCACCGAGGGGTAAACATACCTTACCAGGTCTTACAGTAGTATGCCTATTTGCATTTCAATGAAGTCCTTCCAGCCTTTTATAAGCTCCATTACATATAATACCACAAGTAGAATACCATGGGTGCACAATACCATGTGCCCCAAAACCATCACAGTTTAACCTGGTCAACTTTGACTCTATCCTGAGGCAAGTTTACCTAACAGATAAGGTAGGAATACATAATACATCATTAAATTAACCATTTCCTAGATGAATAGTTTCAATCCCTACAATGCTAAGAGATCTATCATCACCAACATATATATTTTTTGTGTTACAATCATTTAAAGAAGAAAACATGGCTTTGTTTTTGGCCATGTGATAAGAACCTCTAGAATAAACGAGCCACTGACGAGAATGAGAAGAAGAAGATACATTTAGTGCATAACCAGACCGAGATGCTTGACAACCACATGCAGAAAATGTTATTCCTGAAGATGAAGTTGAAGTTGAACAGTGCTCCAAATGGATGTTATGCTTCTTCCAAGGCTTCCATCTTCTTAAAGCATTTGGATTCTAAGTGGCCATCACAATTATAATAGTTGAAATGCCTATCCATCTTCTTCCCTTTGTTTTTAGTTGCCTTATCATTTTGTTAAGTTGATTTTTCGTTGTCATACTGAAATTTCTTAGGACCCTTGTTTGGTTTAGGACCATTGCTTTTAGGATGCTACTTCTTAAGATTCTTTGAACTTGGTTGTTGTTAGGTTGCTAAGGCTTTCTTAGAAGAGTTTCCAGTATTAAGAATACCAAAATGTAAGAGTTTATCTTTATCTCTTATTAAAGAATCAAAACAGGCATCAAAAGAGGGGGACTTGTAGTTTTGTCCTTGAGAAATAAAGGCTTCTCTAGTAGAATGGAAGGTGGAAACAAACACAGAGTAGGTGGGTCCTAACTTAGTAAGAATGGAATAGATAAGTCTACCATCTTCTTTCTTAACCTTAACACCTTCCAAGAGAATTCTGAGGGTCTTGAACTTGGACAAAAAATCTTCAATGGAAAAAACAGTATTGGGGTCCAACTTAAGCAACTCATTTTCAAGTTGATGGGATCTAATTTCATTTTTAATTCCAAAAAATTTATTGAGTTGTTTCATTGCTTCATCGAGGGTATCAATTTCCGCAATATGGAATCTAAGGTTTGGAGAAATAGACATCCCTATCAACCCATGTGCTTGATCTTTCTTATTTTCCCATTTGGATTGCTTATCTTCATCTTTAGGTTTAAACTCTTGGCCTAAGGCTATTCTATAAATACCTTTACTTCTAAATAAATCCACAAAGTAGGATAGCCATTGGAATTAGGTAGTGTTGTCAAGAATAACTCGGTATGGACTTTCCACTTTAAAATAAAATGAAGTTGTAGATACTGAAACTAAGTGTTCCAATGGAAATATCTTGAAAAATTAGGCCAATTAAAAAAAAACAGCTCTGAAAATGGCTTCCATATGAAGAAGTTATGGCTTTTTAAAGAAAAGTTGTTGAAGATGCCGACGAACTACATGAATATTGGAAAGTGAATTATAATTTTATATTTAATAAAAAAAAAAAAAAAACAAAAAACAAACAACAAACAAACAAACAAACTTTTTTCTAAACTTAATCTAATTAGCTCACTTTAAAAAAAACAATTACTTTATGTGACCCACTTTTATAAATAAGTGAAATTCACTTTTACAATGGTACTTAATGAACTATCCACTAAATTGTAACTTAAATAAAAGATAAAGAGACTTTAGAATTATAAGTAACTTTTTTATAATGGGTGAGAACACTTTTACATAAAATAACTTTAAAACATAAGTTACATGTGCTTTTTGAAAAAGTAACTCAACAAAAAGAAAGACTTGAAATCAAGACCTCTATTCTCATAAAGTAACTTTGGACCAAGTGAGCTAGTTTAAAAGGTTAGTAATTTTTGGAAAGGAGGAAGGGTTTTTTTTTGGAGTGCGTGCTTTCTTGAAAAACCCATTTTTTGCCTACAAAACAACTACAGCAAAAACACAACCCAAAACGAGCAAGCAAAAGTAATCCCAGCCTTACAGCTTAAAGTTAGATTTGACTGAAAACTAAATATTTTTCTCAATGTTTCTGATTTTTTCAGATCACACTAAGGCGCGACGGAAAAGAGCATAAGCATGAGAAAAATCATTTCTTTATGTTTTTGGTTTGCCCAAATCACATAGTGTCGCAGGGCAAAGAGCATACGCATAAATGAAAGGTACAGATCTGGTAAATAAAAAAATTATAGACGACTATAAACCGAAATAAACATAGAGATAAATAATTATAACTGCAAATAAATATTGTATACCTCCAGATCTTAAAAATGATGTAGCTAGGGCTACCAGAAACCTTTTCACGTCAAATGAAAGGGGTTCCTCACTAGAACAGATGCTCCTAACACAATAATGCAGTCCTCTCAACCTGAAAGAAGTCATAAATAGTAGATATAGGAAGCGATAGTCGGATGCAATTGTATCGGCTTTGGATTTGGATCAGCAATGGATACGGCCCTCAAATAGCTTTGATACCATGTAGGAATTTACATGGGATGTTCCATATATAGAACACCAAAGAGCACCGCTCACAAACAGATCACAGATCAGTACGCCAGTATTCTTGATGTGGTTAAAACCCTCAAAGAGGGAAATAGTCCATGGCCTGAGCCAACACGACCACTTCAGACAATTTATTAATGTAAAAGAAAGAAAATTTACATAACCTTCTCTCATGAACAGTCACCTAAAAAATGACCCTCCATGCTCTTTAAATAGAGAAAATTTACATAACCTTCTCTCATGAATAGTCACCTAAAAATGACCCTCCATGCTCTTTAAATAGAGATCATGGACCAATCGGGTGTTAAGCCACGAATCAAGTGTCAGTAATACCAAGGAGAGAATGAATCATTGGATCACTTCATGTCTAGAACATATCATGACCATCAGATTATAAGTTACAAAAAGTACATACTAAAGAAACACACTTTACCTAACTATACACTAGACCAAGTTGTACTTAATTATTTCCTATGTGTCGAAATATGCTAACAATTAAGAAGAAACAACTTCGATTCAGACATCTATGAAGATTTTGGACACATGGGTTTATCCACTTGCATTAAATTCCATGGACACTATATACGACACCAATCACGAACCGATCCATTCCAAAATCTCATCCAAATCTGAGAATATCATTTGGTGTCTCACAAAATTATGTGTTAATGGTTAAATATTGTTTGAGATGCCTCAATGTATAAGAATCGTTACAACGTTGAGGGAAAATGAATTATTTCTCGTGAGCTTTCCTTGTTATGTTTAGTCTTTATTTATAAATATTATGTGTCATCTGCTAAACCATTTTAGTTAGTGTGACCCCTAATTTCAAACAATCTATTTGGACTTGTATTCCCCTCCAACCTATAATATATACTCTTAAGCATAAAGGGACAATGCATGAACTACATTGTAATTTTGCTTATTTTAATATAAATCTTGCTCATGGATGTCTTGGCTTATCTACTCAAGTTGTATCAGTAAATATGTGAGTTCATAAGTGCAAGCCAAACCCCCAATTTGGGCTCACTCAAGGTAAGGTCCTGCACTGTGTTTATTCTGATAAGTCGTTGTTTATTTTTTGCAAGTTATGTGTTTGAGTTTGATTGTAAATTAAGTAGAATCGGATGAGTTAATTCATCTAGAGTGTGTGTATTTCATTTACTCCAGTTAATTAAATTTTATTACAATTCCTTTCTTTTATTTTTCTTCACCCATGTTTTCATTTTAAGAGTATGAAGGGCAATGATTCAATTGTTGCAAAACCATTACTAGTAGTTGCAAAACTGACAGCAATGATGTGAAAATAATAGTAGTTGTTATGAAACTATAGCCTTCAGTTTTGCCTACCTCTAATAGGAGCAGTGACTTGGAGCTAAGTATTGGAATGAGATTTCAATACATAAGGAACCACATGACTAAACCAAAGTAGAGAAGTTAGGCTCTGATTGGACTTAAGTTTTGCATCGCTTGTAGGTTTCCTTTATTTGCATATAGGATTGGTAGGAACTATGATGTTTGTGTATACAACACGGAGAGCCTCATAAGTCAAGTAGACCCTGGGTTGATAAATTAAATGATCAAGTGAATGTTTACCATTACCCTAATTAGAAAACAAGTATTCACACCATCAAACATTAGCACCACTCATTTGGATAGAAATCACTGGACTATCTTATAAATACCCCCAATAATGAACTTAATGCTATGGATCTTCCCTAAACAATCTATGGTACCTCCATCTGCAATCATTACTTAAAAAAATAGAGATTGATAGATAAAGCAATTGAGAAAATTTTGCTAATTTGCAATAAATGAAGTTATGGGTAATACCAAAATCAATCAACTATGTTAACTTTTTCCTTTTTGATGTATCCTTCTATATTCCTTGTTTGAGGAGTGCTAATGTTAGCCAATTAATAATAAGATATGGTTGAATTAATCTCTTCTAGTTCTAGATATTGTGATTCTTCAAATTATTGATCTTCTTCCTCATCATAATATATGTAGAATAATTTCCTCTAACTACACTTACGCCCTTTAGAGTACTTAGTGTCAGAATTGAAACATAGTTGTATTTCTCTTCTTTCATCCTTTTGCTAAGTTGTCAACCTTATAGCTTTAGTGAGGCTTGGAAAGAGAACATGGAACTCTGAATAGTTTTTAGTGGGCACCCTTTTAGTAGCCATATTTTTATTTTAAACTTTCCTTACCATATTGGAAGCATGCTCTAGGGACTTTGAAACTCAGCTTTAGAAATTGTGGAATGTGTTATATAATTGGACCACATTGAAAAAAAATTATCAATTGACTAAAGAATGTATTTCTTTTAATATTCCCATAACATCTAATTACCACGAAAATGGACCAAGGCATAATAGAATCTTTTTCTCATTGACAAAGTCATTGGCACTAGAAAAATTGATTAGGTTCTAAATACAAGGATGCAAAATTTACCTTTTGTAAAGTCCATTCATTTGTTTTTTTCCTTGGCAAAAGGAACCTAAAAACCATTTTCTTTATTTTCTCTAGTACCCATTTTAGAACAAAGGATAAAGTATTCCAAAATACTAGGATTGTCTTAAGGAATAACTTAATGGAAGTTAGTCTTCCACCAGTTGACAACCACTTTTGCGCCAATTGTTGATTCTATCCTTAAATATTTTCCGCCATCCATGTCCCATTCTTTTTCCCATGCCCACTAGGTTTTAGAGGAAACCATATAGACTTGAATCCATAATTTAAACCAATACATAAGAAAGGGAAAATGTGTAGTACGTGCATGTTTGATTGATCATTTAAATTAGATACGGAAATAATGATTTCATAAAATTAACCTATATGATACTTGTAGCTATCTTGTATATGTCCATTAGTTATTTAAATTTTCTTTCTTCTCTAATATATCCTACAAGAAATAACAAAGCATCATCTAAAAATGGTAAAAGGGATAGTGATAGATATCTTCTCACATTAACAACAGTGATTTCCCTTGTTCTTTTGGTTACAAGGATTGATTCACTTAGCTCTTTGGCTATCATGAGGAACAACAATGGTGAGAGAGCATAAACTTTTGTTAAACCCTTAGAAGTATTGGAAAACTTGAAGGGGAGCCATTGATTAAGACAACAAAAGATATTGATGTTAAATACCCCATTATCTAGCTCATCATGGGCAAACATAGACCTATTAATATTATATACAAACAATTGGTCCCATCATATGCTTTTGATAGATCTAGCTTCATTACCACTATTTGGTGGTCTTTTTGCTTCATTAAATGGATTCTATTTCTATGTTTCCCTTATTGTATAATGGATTTGCCTCTCTTCCAAAAATCAAAATTGTTCCTTTGAAATGGCTTATGAGGAGATTTTTTTTTTCTTAAACAACTACGAAATTATTTTCTAATGTTTTATATATATAGTTGCATGTTAATGTTTTCCTAAATTCATCAAATATTTCAGGATTATCCTTTTTAGGGATTAATGCCAGAAAAGTGGCATGAAAATTTCCATGAACTTTCCATGATCTCTCCAGTTCCTCTATCACCTTCATCAAATCCTCTTTTAGAAAATCATAAAACCTTGTATACCATAAATCCATTGGTACACCATCATGCCTTGGGATTTTTATTTATCTGAAAGATGTCAAGGTTTAGTGTTTGGAAGAATCAAAAATAATCCACAAAGTTCATTGTTTCATTCACTTCTTCTTTTTTTATCAGAACCCCTATGTTGTTTTATAAGCCCATGTTGCAACAGCATTTTTCATAGTCTTTAGAGATTCAACAAATTTACAGCTTGTTGTGCCCCTTGTTAAAGGATCATAGCTAACCCATTCTTTTTTTACCAAACTAATAAAAAATAATAATTACCCACTTAAGAATGAACTTAAAAGGGGTTATAGGCTTGGAATTTCTTTTATCAATCTAAAGAATGATGGGTAAAAGGTTGTTAAGACCTAGATATTTAGTTATTGAATTTCTAATATTCTATTAGTGTTGTCCTTATTGATCATATAGACCCTTTAATTGTAATTTTACCCTTTGTCTCCTATATATTATTAAACATGCCTAGTTTTAGAGATTGTCTCATGTTGTGCATTTGATATATCGTAAAAGGAGTTTTCCCTCTTTTAGAGTCTTCTCATTCATTGTTATTTCGTTTTAAAGGTGTGGAGTTACTTCTCTTTCTATTTTATGTTGTTTGGGTGTTTTTTGTGTAACATTTTTCAATGCAAATGATCCTTGGGTTTGACCCCTCCATACAGGTCATCTTGGAATTTTTGCTATAATTATTTTTATGGGAAGTTTTAGACAACAAAAATTTAGGATCTTGTGATCGCATAGTGAAGTACCTATGCTAAAATTTTCAAATTATGATTTGCCACAATTATGAAGTTACATGTTGTGGAAGTTAGAGTTTTATCACTAGTATTAAAAATAGTCTCAAGTAGACATTTTGTTTAAGACAATTATATAATACTAGAAATATCCTAATTGAGTGTCACTCATTGTATTTAATAGATGGTGGAAATCAGAGTGAGTGGTTTTCTCTTTAAAGGAGAAACAGAGCTTGTAGCATCATCGATTGGCAACATCAGATTGAGGTAAAAATGTTTTTTGTTTTTAAATTTAGATTAAAATAGAGGATTGATGATTAAAGGCTTGAGCTTTGAGAAGGATCATTAAAGTTCGGTGAGGATATGAAATTTTTTCTACCTTGGGTGAGAATTAAAAGACTATAACAATAGAGAAGAGGAAAGGAGAAACCTGCAGCAACAGTATGCATGTTCGAAGGACCTCGAACAAAGAGTTAAATCAGTCTCATGTTTTCAGTTAATTTGTGAAGTAAATAGTTGATTATAGGTAGCAGTGGTAAGGGATGTTTACAGCATGAACTATAAAAAAAGGAAAAAGGAATTTCTTATAGAATTGTGGTAAAGAACCTTTACAATTTATAGTTGAGGTTGGAAGGAGGAGGACAGGTTAATGTTATCAGAGGAATTGAAGAGTTCTAGAAGCCTGAGAGGAGCAAATAAGTTCAAGAGGTTTTATAGGAGAGAACCAAGAATAATAAAAAACCATCCTTAGAGTTAGCTTGGTGAGGTATTGTAACAGGTTAAGGAGTAACTTATTATTGCATAGGCTTGGATGAAGTCTACAAGTGGACAAAGTAAATTCCACAAAGGGAGAAGTAAAATGACTACTAATAGTCATGAGATAGTAAGCCACTGGAAGGGGGAGTCACCCTTTTCCATTGATGTAAAAGGGGGAGATAAACCAAGTCAAGAATTTAGAGGCATGGAATCAGGGGGAGAAGTGATCGCAAGGGGAGTACATGTGTTTCCATCAATTCCAAAGGGGGAGATTGTTGATAGATGGTTGTCATTGATGTCAAACCATGTAACACCAGGAAATTCCCACCTTTTTTCGACAAAAATTTACATGGAAATTCATGGGGTTTCATGTCAGGATCATCCTTGATGGATTCTCCTTGTCGAGTTATTTTCGATGGTATTTCACACGCCATGTGGTTCTTCATAGTTTGTGATTTATGCCAATTTGAAAATGAAGAACCCATGTTGTGGGTAAAAACCCCAAAATATGTTGATATTGCATCCTATCATTGGTCTAATCATGAAGGTGGGATTTTCACCAAAAAGTCTTGGTCTTAATAATTATTCTTTGATTAAGAACTCATGAAAGGGGTTTTGTATTCAAAGAAACATTAAAAACCCATCACCAAAGGTGTATCGATCTCACCCCTTAGGTCTTAATTCTAAAAATTCAAATTTCAAGTTGTGGCTCCCTCGAGAATTTGAATTTCAAATTTGGAGTCTTCCTCCAAATTAGGATCTCATTGCATCCTTTGAATCCCCTCCAAATGTCTATAAAAAATGATGATGATTTATCCTCCAAAATCATGAACTCAATGATTATTATTTGGTGATTAACATTGGATATGTAACTCGGCTCCTATGGAGACAATGAAAAAATCAGAAGAGAGGTTGTGACAAGGGTTTTGTTTTGGTTTCTAATTGGTTTTTGGGGATTCATTTGGGCAGTTTTATTGCAAGTAGAAGACCAAATTCCTAGGACATAGAATACTAAAGGAACAACTCAATATGACCTTCATTACATAATCCATTTCTAAAATTCAACAAAATCGCATTCACTCCTCTTCTCTAGAATAGTGAAGATTCAATTAGTTTGGAAGATATTGAGATATGGATTTAGTATATGTGAATTTTTGTCTTATCTAGGTTCTAAAAGGATTCTCCCAAGTCTAGCAAAGAAAGACCAAAATATACTTGTGGCCTAAAATGAAAGACCACTTCTTGTGAGAAGTTTCAAATATCCGTTGCTTCTGGTTAGGGCATATTTCCAATATTGTATTGAAGTGGTTATCTCTAAAATCTTTATATTGTGTTCCAGCATAAAAATTTGTGGATGAAGCTCTAAAAGGTCATGCAATTATCTAATATACATGTGGCCTTGTGAATTAGACAAGGAAGAATAGGGAAGCCTATCCATAAGTGTGATTAATCTATGAAGGTCGGCAAAAGGGAATTGTAATATTAAATCTTGTATCATTTTTAGAACACTCACAAATATAGCTTACATTCTTGACCTTTATAAAGGATATATGATCAAGGGTTTGTATGATATGTGGTCAACCATTTCTACGGCCTAAATTAAGGATTAAGGACAGTTCTATCACATTGTGATATCTACTTGCAAGCCACAACATCCTTGTTAAACCAAAGGTCTGAACACTATGCTCTATCTGAAGTTCTTGAAGGTCTCCAAATAAGTTACAGTTTGTGTAAGCATTAAGTCTTAATGAAAAAGTGATGCTAGTTCAAGGATCAGATGATTGAAAACAAGAAAAATACTTTTGCTTGGCATGAAGTTCCAATATCCTTATTGACAATACAATAAGGACATTACATCATCAATTCATATTGAGGCAGATTTCAACTAAATCATTTCATATGGAGTCTATTTTTGAAGCCTGGAGTGCTCTCTACAAGAAGCAATGACCCTAGATCTGAAGTACTTTGACACTACTCCAGTGTATATATATATATATACTTGAGACCAGAACTTAAAAAACAAGTAGGCCTATTGACATCATTCAAGTCGACTCAAACAAGTAACCCAAATCTATTATAGTGACAACATATAAGGTATGTTTTATTTGGTGGTCTTATTGTTGAAGCCCTAGGTAGAGGATTGTCCATAATTTCATTGGAAAAATTACTGAATAAAGGTTACAGCAGTATTGTGCTCTTGCTTATCATTTATGTCATAAGAAAGGAAGGATTTGGTAGAACAGAGCTGTAGCATATACATAATGTTATCTGACAGTTAGTCTGACTACAGTCGGTACCCACACATAATACGATCATAATTTAGGAAACAATAAAATAATCTTATACATTAAGGATTTTAGTTCGAGCAAGGTTTCAACAAATAAGATTTTGAAGGAACTATAATGTCATATCTTTAATGTTTTGCACAACAGTAAGGAAATTTGCATCAAACAAAAGCCCCATCATTCTCAGAGTTGCTCCATTGTTACAGCAATCTAGTACAAGGGTGACTTGGTTCAAGTCTACTAATGAGGGTAGTTATAAGTTTTTTATCATTGAAATTCATCGGCATTCATTGTAAATGGGCCATTGTCCCTAGTATGGGACCCCACAATAGCTTGTCATAGTTCATTATTATTTTTCAGGATGGTTGGGTGGTGTTTAGCAGGTGGTTGAAGTCACCTTTGATTTGGATCTTGAAAACAATTCAGGGTGGTAGGGTGGTGTTAGGGAAAGTTGGAGCTTACAAGGGTGTTGCAGCATACTTTTAACTAACTTATGATAAAACCAGGGTGTTGGAGTGTCCTTCCATTTGGAGATGGAAAATTGAACACTTTTCTAGAGTACTAGGGAGTTGTTGATTCCCCTTTCAGTTGGATTTGAAGCATTTAATGTACTCACAAAATTATTAGAAAATCATTCAATGGTTTTTTGTCCCAAAGGGGGTTTCCACCTAAAAAATCTTATGTCTCTTGTATACTGCTCATTTATGTTTTTGAATTGATGTTGAATATTAATTAATGCTCTAAAAATATTAATAAGTTACTAATTGCTAAGAAATAGTGATTCACCCCCCTCTCAATATTCCAACAGTTCTAGAAGAGAGAAACAAGAATACCAAAAGGCTAGGCAAAGACATAGTTTGATGAGGTATTGTAACAGGTTAAGGAGTAACTTCTTATTGCAGAGGCTTGAATGAATTCTACAAGTGGACAGAGTAAATTTCACAAATGGAGAAGAAAAATGACTACTGATAGTCGTGAGAGTGCAAGCCAATGGAGAAGAAAATTGACTACCGATAGTCGTGAGAGTGCAAGCCACATGAAGTTAAGTGATGAGAAGTTTGAGAGGGAATTTGTTGAGATGAAATTATAGTTGAATTTACAAATGGAAGTGTTACAAGAATATGAGGAAGACAAAGGTGTGGATGTGTTCTACAAAATAAATTGAAGTGGCTAAGGTTTGAAGTGAGGTTGGAGCATAGTTTAAATGCTCAATTGAAGGATGAATAGCTCAGATAAGTAGAGATGAATGTTCAACATTGTGAACTAGAACAAGGACCTATCCTTGGTGAATATGAGGATGAAGGAGCTCATGATATCCAAGGATCTCATGATTTCAAAACTAATGAATGATGTTTGTGAATGTAGGTCATGCAGGTGTAGATGAGGGAGAATTGCCTTATGAAGGAAATATCGAGGAAATTCCAATTAATGTAATTCTAGATGAAATTCTTATACCATAGCAAGGAGACATCCATAGAGAAGAGGATGAAGAGAATGAGAGACTTACTACAAGTCTCTTAAATTGTTGTGTAAATTTAGATAAACATGAGGATTTGATGTTTGAAGCATCGAAAGAGGCTAGTGAGCCTTATGATTTTAAATATAATGAAGTGTATATGGATGTAGGTGATGTGCCTCCTAAATGGGTACAAATCAAGGCCCAGTTGTGCATCCTTTAGCATACTTTTACCTCTCCCTTTGCATTTCATGACATATTTTTGGACTACAATTTGTTCATTAGGGAGGTTAAGGAATATTTGTCATATCTTATAGCCTAACATGTTTAATATATAGGAAAAGGAGAATTTATTGTGTAGAATTACATTAGAGACCAGCTGGAGGAAATGTAGGAGACTCATTCCCTACATTAACTCACCAACAACTTGACTGGTTATTGGGAAGTTACTACACTCAATGGTTATGAGGATATAAGGAGACTAGATCCACTTTTATAGGTATTTTGGAGGGAAACAACCCTACTTCCAAGAGGTTTCCCCATCGCTCATTTTTGTAAAAATAAAGGAGACCAAGAGCTCAGTAATGTTCGACTTTTTCGAGGAAAATAGTGCTTGCTAGAGCTAGAGCTTGTTACTTTTCATTTCCATTTCCATGGCATGTATTTGAGCACTTTCTGAGTTAAATGAAAAGCATTTTTCACCTTCATTCTCAGTGTGTATTAAGAGTACTGGGTTCCCTTGGGTTAGGGCCCAACCAAAGAACTCCAGTCTCTCTCTCTTGTACATTTATGTTATTCATTTCCTTCTTTGTACTTAGTTTGGTTGTGTCTCTTTTTGAAAGATATGTTTATATGAATGTTTTTCCTCTACAGATTTATCAGTCATTTCTGTTAAAAAGTGTGGTTGTATGCTTTGTAATGGAATGCACAAAAATATAGTTTTTTTCTTGATGCAATAGTTATATCTCGGGTTAAATTCAACTCATCATTTCCTTTACAATTTGATTTTCTGTAATTAGCATTTTTGGCATCCTTTAGATCTTGGTGTTTTGCTAGTTGAATAACCTCCTTGTTTGCAAGTGATACCTACTAGCTTGCAAGGGAAAGTAGCATCATTTCCATTTGCATACCCACCATATTCCTTAGCACCCTCCTTTTATTCTCTTCCATTAATTTAAACAGTTTGCACGCAGAAAATACATTACAAATTTACTAGAGGTTTTCAGTTTGCATTTCTCCCTTGTTTAAGATGGGATCCTATGGAGAAATAATCTTGGAAAGGTCTTCCATAATATTCTCCAAGATTATACCATATTTTCCCACCCTCAGATACCCTTTAGAACGCTTGGAATGCTTTCAGATGCGATCTTGTAGCAAGAAAGGGCATCCTGTAGCATCCTATAGCACCTCACAGAATCCACCAAAATTTGACCAGAATTGTTCCTTAAGCCTAATTTTCGCTTCTTAACCCTCCACAGCATCTTCTAGGCCTTGGGAAGAAGCTTCAGGAAGATCATATACCTCTTAGAACTCTTTTTTTCATAACTATGATTTTATTTCTGCAATTAGAGTTAGTTGTTCTGATCATGAATTCAATAGGACAAAACTAGTTTACATTGACATTTCCTGAAGTATTTGTTGGAGTCTATAATTAGAATAGGATTTACTTTGAATGCATTACTCTAGCGTTGATTTCATGGTATTTACTTCATGCATCTAGACTAGGTTTATTTTCCTATCATTTATTTTTTGTAGCATATTAGGGTTTATTTTCCAAGTATTTCTTTCCTTGCAAGTATATCATAATTTTCTCTTATGCAATAGGAAAAGCAATATTTTCCTTTCTTGCAAAGTTATATTCAGTAAACTACCTTATTTGAGCTTGAAAAATGGTATTTGTGCACCTAGGTTTGATTAATTACCTCATAGCAGCTTAGGTAAAACCTTGCTTACTGTGCATACAGCATTGTCACCTCTTAGATTTGTATGAATCCTGAATTGATAAATTAAAGTTGGTACCCATGGGAGTTGCAGAATTCTTGTTTTAATATGAGAGCTCATTACTTTCACTCTTTGTCATTGTTTCCAAGGAGGTGTCAAAGTAGGTGTTGTTTCTGCTTTGAGTTGCTTTCTCTTTTCATTTTATTTCCTGGAAAAAAACAACAAAAAATTTCTTTTGCATTTTTTTTTGTCTACATAGAAAGATCTTAAAGAAAAAACAAAACATAAAATATTATTTTCATGCCTCGTAGGGTTAAATACAACTTAGGAAAACTTCCTAAAATCCCCACTCCTACAAGCAGCCAACCATCACTCCTTTTTGGTGACTGTGGACCTCTTACTCTGACCACAGAGGATTTGGAGAACCCTTTGAGTGAGAAACCTAATATTTTTTGGGAACCTATAGGGAAGGAAGAAATTACATAACCTACCCAAGAGATGGATAGAAATAGGCAACCTGATCTCTTTCCTATCAAAACAACCATTGGAGAGGCTAGAATGAAGAACATAAGCCCCATTGCTCTCCCACATTTCCATGGCCTAGCTTCTGAGGACCCTGATATATTCATGTTTGAGTTTTTTGTGGTTTGCAAAACCTATGAATATGCTTCTGATAAGCATAAACTAAAGTTGTTTCCGTCCACCCTCAAGGATGCATCCTTGCATTGGTTCATGAGTTTGGAAGGAGCCAGTATCACCACATGGGCTCAAATGCAGCAACCTTCAACTAGAAATACAAAGATTAATGTAGGTCAAGGGACACTAAAGAATAAATCTTCCAAATAACCCAAGGGCTAGATGAGTCCCTAGAGGACTGTGAAGAGAAGTTTCAAATCAGCTATAGGAGAGCTAACTGCACCCTTGACCTAGAGTCAGTAAATCTTGTATTACTCTGAGGGGTCAAAGATGAGTTAATGGAAACCCTTAACATGTTGTCCAGTGGAGACATTTATCAACTAAATTATGATGATGTTAAGACAATATTCAAGAACCACTCTAGGGTTGCAAGGAAAAGAGGTAGATCTAGTCAAGGTCTGGAAAATTCTTCACCCTCTACCTCAACTATGTTATAGGATTTCAAGAGGGAAATGTTACACACTTTTTCCTTGTATATGGACACATTGCATATCAAGAAGAAACAAGAGGAGGCAGAAAGGGCACTAGTTATATTTTTCCCTAGATGCACCAAGGGGAACCCTAGAAATAAGTTTTGAATGAATATAATAGATATCTACTTTGTTTGTGAAGGAAATAATGAAACTAACAAATTCCCATCTCTTCCAGGTCTAAAGGTGTTGTATCAAGGAAAAAAAGGTGGCTTGGAGAAACTTTTCTTTGTTAACCAAAGGAGGCTACAAGGCCCTCAGCCATATCAGCAAGGTATGCAAGGTATACATTATCCTTCTTTCAACTCAAATCATAATGAACTTTCCAATCTTGGTATCCTCCAACCAACTCACATAGGTCCACACCTTACTCTTGGTCCTATTCTCCTCAGTATCCTTCGCAGTCTATCAATCCACCTTTTTATCCATATCATCCCTAACCTTCTCAATGGGGAAATCCTTCACAACAATCGAGGGCTCGGGAATTTCGACCACCTGAATTAATACCTCCTCCTCCTCCTCAACCACAGCTACCTCAAAACAATCTACCCAAGCAACCCCAAATGCTTTCTCAACCCAATCTAAACCTAAAAAACAAGAAATCCTAGCAAGTTTATAGTGGAGAAACTTCTTATCCTACCTATGTTATGGAAATCTAATAAATCAACCTTAAGTCTAGGAAGGTACTTCGAGATACTCACCCTCCAACATAAAACCTTGAAGAGTAGAAGGAGTAAATCACTCCTCAATCCAATATACCTCCCTAGCCTGAAAGGTTGATCCAACCTCAACAACGCACCCCAAAGTATGTTGAACTTCTAGGAGAACTGAAAAACATGTGTGTTAAGATACCCCTCCTCCAAGCCATAAAAGATGTTCCCATATATAATCATTAGAGACATTTTGAGGTATAAAATGGGCCTCTTAAGGAATATTATAAATAATAGTGGAAATAATAAAATAATATTATATTACATCATCAAATTTTATAGGGAAAAAAAGAAAAAACTACTTTTTCAACTCATATTTTAAACTTATCTCCCTACAATTTTACTCAAATTTCAAGTGGGAGAACTGGATAGATTCATAATTTAATTCCTCATACAAGGAGCACCCACGTTGCATACTTTCAATGGACCATGCTACAAGTAAAATGAGAAATACATGGAAAACTTGATTGCAAACACATTTTTAGTGTATTTGTCATTTTTTTGCATAATAGGATCCATCGAAAGTATGAAATATGGGTACTCCTTGGATGAGGAATTAAATTTTAGATCAAACAAGTGCTCCCACTCAAAATTGGAGTAAAACCATAGAGATATAAGTTGAAAATACAAGTTGAAAAAATAGTTTTTTTTATTTTTTTATTTTTTTATCTTTTTATTTTTTTACTCCAAAAATGGTGAATCATCCCCCATGGTTGACATCATCATATTGAATCGTATTGGTTCTTATAAAGTTGATTTTGGTTGTACATTTTTCTTTTGAGGCCCATTTTAGACCTAAAAATTTATCTAATGAAGCTCATCAGGGAAGAATGTTTCAAGAATAATGTTTCAAGAAGCCAAGGAGGAAGAAGGGAGATGCCCCCACTATCAATGTTGTTGGGCATTTGGTTTATCTAATGCTTGGGAAGATTATCTCCCCAAATTATTTGGACCTTGGTAGCCTGATAATGGATGTAAATATTAACAACGTTGTAGTCACCAACACATTGATTGATCTTGGGGATGCAATCAATTTCATGACCAGGGAATCCATGCTTAAGCTCAACCTATAGGGATCCCCAACACTATGCTACAACTTGTAGATAGATCCACAGTAGCCCTTGAGGGTGTCATTGAGGATGTGATGGTTTCCATTGATTCCTAGGAGTATCCCACTAATTTCCTTGTACTCCAACCTAAGACCAATTTCAATGGGTATTATCTCATCTTAGGGACACTTTGGTTAGCTATTGTTTATGCTTATATCAGTTGTAGAGCTAGGAGCATGAAAATTAAGAACGGTAAAATCACAAAATAGATTGTATTATATCCCCCTGCTCAACCCCTTGTTCAGCATTATTTTCCTATGTGGGTCGAGGAGGAAGCAGAGGAATAATTATATCAATCATACCCCTACCTAATTTGTATTTTAAAATCCATTATTGGAAGCAAGTAGCTAGATGAAGATGATCTTACTGACAATTTTCTGCAAAACAAACATCCTGCTACCATGCAAATTGATGAACTAGTAGAGGATCCTTTAGGGCGGTGTGAAAAAAACCTATTGGTAGAATTTATCATTGTTGGTTTTGATCAAGCTCATTCCAAATTTGTGGAAATCATCCCATCTAAAACCATGAAAATCAGTCCTTCCCTTTTAGCAGAGCAAGAAAAGAAATTTCTCATTGTCTTAAAGCAACACATTGAAGCCTTTGCTTTGGATTATAAAGAGATGAAAGGGGTGCATCCCTCAATTTGTACACATCACATATACATTTAAGAGGGTTGAAAACCTATGATCCACCCCCATAGAAGAATGAACCATGCCGTTAAAGACATCATAAAAGAAGAATTGTAGAATTTGTTAGATGCGGGATTCATTTACCCTATTCAGATGGTGAGTGGGTGTCACCTCTTGTTATTGTGCCCAAAAATAATGGGAAGTGGAGAATTTGTGTTGATTACAAGGAACTTAATAAGGCTAAAAATAAAGAAAATTTTCCCTTACCTTTTATTGATAAATTTTTGGATCTTCTTACAAGGAAAAGGTTTTTTCATTCTTGGATGGTTTTAGCGGGTACAATCAGATCCAGGTCATCCCTGAGGATCAAGATAAGACCACCTTCACATGTCCATGGGGGACCTTTGCCTATAGGGTCCTTCCCTTTGGCTTGTGTAATGCCTCTACTACCTCCCAAAGGGAAATGTTCAGTATTTTTGTTTAACTTGTTCATGATAAAATTGAAAGCTATATGGATGATGTCACTCCTTATGGGAATGATTTCCAGGAAGCCCTATCCAACGTGTGTAAAGTTTTGAAAAAATGTGTTAAAAAGAATCTCTCTTTGAGTCTAACAAAATGTGATTTTCTTATGAATGTAGGGATTGTCATAGGCCACTTCCTCTCTAAGGAAAGGATCCAAGTTGACTCTAACAATATTACCATTATCAAAAGGGTCCCTATCCCTTAAAAACAAAGGGGTGTTAGGAGTTACCTAGGACTAGCTGGATATTATATGATATTTTTCAAGGATTTTAGTAACGTGGCCTCATCTTTGTTCAGTTCTCTATCAAAATATTCGGGTTTTTGTTGGACAATTCAGTGTCAAGAAGCATTTGAAGAGTTGGAGGAGAAGTTAACCACTGCACCAGTTCGTAGGGGCCCAAATTGGGACTTTCCTTTTCACATTCACACAGATGCATCCGACAAAGTTGTAGCAACAACCTCGGGACAAATGGAATGTAAGTTTCCTTATGCCATCTATTTTATCAATAAGAATTTGTCCAAGGTTGAAATCAACTATACAATTACTGAAAAAGTGCTCTTGTTTGTTGTACACTCGTTGAACAAGTTTAGACATTACATTACAGGTTAGCGAATTTTTGTGCACATTGATCATGCATATATTAAGTATTTAATGAAAAAACTTGATGTCAATGCTAGGACCATTACACAGTTATTGTTATTGCAACAATTTCATCTAGCCATTGTTGACAATCTAGGAAAAGAGAATGTGGTTGCAGATTTCTTGTATAGACTAAAAATACATGCAGAGAATGAAGAGATGATAAATGATCAGCTCCCCAATGAGCACCTCTTCGCCATTTAATTTTTTTCACCTTGGTTTTCTAACATATAAAATTTCTTGGTTGCTAGGAAATTTCCTCCCAATCTATCCTCCAAGGAAAAGAGCATAATTGTCAAAAAAGGTACCCCTTACACTTGGATTGGGGACAACCTTTTTAGATTGGTACCAGATCAAATTTTGAGTAGATTTGTAAGGGAAGATGAGGTATTTGATATCCTCTCAGCATGCCATGATGGACCCTGTGGGGGGCATTTTTCTTCCAAGATGACAGCCTTCAAAATTCTCAAAGAAAGATATTATTAGCCTACCCTACACCAGGATGTTAGGAGGCACACTACTCAATGTGATGAATTCCAAAGGATTGGAAATCTTACACCAAAGTATGAAATGCCACTACAACCTCAAGTGACCCTTGAGCCATTTGAGAAGTAAGGCATGGATTTCATTAGGCCCATTTACTCCCCCATCTAGACAAAAAAAGGTGCATCATTGTATGCACTGATTATTTGACAAAGTGGGTTGAAGTGAAGGAAGTCAAAGTAGCCACAGAACAAAAGGTGGCAGAGTTCTTGAGAGAGAACATATTCTTTAAGTTTTTTTCCTAAGGGAGTTGGTCACTAACTAAGGGGATCAATTCATTTCTACTATTTCATTGAGTTTATTATGGACCATCATTACATTAGGCATAGAAAGTCCACTCCCTATCATCCTCAAGAAAATTGGTAGGTCGAGGTGACAAATAGAGCTTTGGAAAGCATCTTAATGAAGGTTTTCAAGAGAAGCAAAAAGGATTTGGAAGCTAGGCTTGTGGAGGCCACCTGGGCCTATAATACCACATGGAAGACCACCATCGGGTTCACTCCCTTTGAGCTAGATTATGGAAAAAAGGCATTGTTGTCCAGTGAATTTGAGTAAAACACCCTGAGAATGGCAGTGATGTTCAACCTAGACATCACCAAATCTCCGCAGCAAAGGTTGCAACAACTCAATTCCCTTGATGAACATAGGTTGTATCCTTGCAAATTGTCATGCATACTGAGGTGGTCCAATTGTAGAGAAATATTTGGCATGACAAACACATCAATGAAAGGACCTTCCAGGAGGGTGATTTTCCCTCTTATATGACTCCAGATTCAAGGAATTCAAGGGGAAATTGATGACAAGATGGATAGGTCTCTACCTGGTGGAAAAGTGTTATGAAAATGGCTTTGTCCATATCATCACGATTGATGAGGAGAAGATTACACTTTTAGTCAATGGTTACCAGTTGAAACTCTACAAGAAACCTATGCCAAAGGAGGAGTTTTCTAGTTCAATAAGCAAGGAGATGAATGTGATTCAAAGCCTCAAAGCTCGCAATCCATTCAGCCTTTGATCAATAAAGGAAAGAAGAAAAGAAAAAAAAAAGGGAAAAAATGCTCGTTGAAACCTCCATGAAGAACCTGAGGCAAGATGGATTGAAAACCTCCATGAGGCAGTCCAAGAGTCTGAAAAAACAAAAAAAATGATGAAAAAGAGAAAGATATCTCCAAGTAAAATCCTCCTTTGAGACACCTGGGGCAATAATATTGATTGAAAACTTCCTTTGAGGCATTCTACGAGTCTCACAAAAAAGAGGAAAATTAAAAAAAAAAAAAAACAAAGAAAAATCACAAAGAAGAGAAAGGGATCCCTTACATTATTGTTCTAACATTTCCATAGGGTTCCAGTGACTGTTAATGAAGGTCAGCAGACAAAGAAGCAAATTCAAAAAATCACCTTCACACCCTCCATATTAGCTTTCTGGGTGCACTCCATCCCTCCATTGATTTTCCCCAAGATTTCCCCATCAACAAATCGCCTTCCTCACCTAATTCTACCACAATCATGTATTGCTACAGGATTGTCCTAAAATTGCTATTGGATACTGATTAGTATAAAAAGATGGAGTACTTTGGATGTTTTTCACTCAAGAACAACTGAGGGAGCCCACAACATCCTTGTCATCCATCCACCACACCAATTAAAAATTTTCCACCTTTATCCCCGTCTATGTCCATCAAAAGCATTGTCCTTCATCCCTTTACTCAACTCTCCCATCACAACAAAGCTCTTTGACACACATCAACAGCTTCCTTATGAATTATCAATATTTTCTGAAGCAATATTTGGAGGCATTGGAAGTCCTAGCAAGGTTTGTATGGCTGATACAAGAAGACACATAAACATGTAGCAGTTTGCACATACCCTACAGGACCACAGTCAAGGCACTAGATCCAAAAATTTAATCACCATGAAGCATTGGAAGACCATAACACTAGTCCTCGTCAACTACAGGATCTATGTTCAACAACCAGCAGTAGCATATCAATCACAATGGCACCTATATTCTAAAGGACCTCCATCATCAAACCTCAAATAGCAAAGGAAACTCAAAAACAAAAATTTTAAGTCAGTGCATGGAGCAATGAAGACAACAAAATTACATCTCAAAAGAAATTTAAACAACCTCACCCATGTTCAGTAATCCCATGCAAGCATCAAATGATTGGCACAAGCATCACCAGGTAGGCACTAGTATGAGAATTCCAAACCTATCCTTTTGAATGCATCTTGGTTTAAAAAAAATGTTGTCAATGCATGAGATATGAGGTTATTGTAGGCTAAGTTTGGTTTAGTAGTCTTGGTCACCCTCAATATTTAACTAAATTTGCCTTCTTCTCCCATCACACGTGTGGAAAATTCAATAAAAAAATGTGATGACTACGAGGGGTGGGCCAATGTGCCTATAGTTGGTTTGCAAAGGTGGTAGGTGGGGTCCATCTCATATAGTTCATTGAGCCAACCAACCAATCACTACTAGCATAAGTCAGGCCCGAGCCTCATTTGGCACAAAAATCACATTTTAAAAAGTTGAGGCCCACTACTACCATCGAGATTTGAGCTACCTATACCATCATCCTTATATACCGCTACAAAGGAGCCTACAAGACATATAGGTAGCTGCTACAGGATTAGGACAGTCTACTATAGAATTAAGACAACGTGCTACAAGATCATTCTTAGGTGCTACAAGAAATTCCAAAGGGCTACAAAAGAGCCCGATTTTGAGATATTTTGTCCACAAGACCCTATATTCGAAGAGGAACCTCCAAGGGAAGGGTAAGTACATATTTTGACTTACACCCTGTGGACAAGAATCCTGCAAAAACTTTTCAATTTTCAGCAATATATCTTGTAGCAAATTCTAATAAAAGTCTAGGAATGAAAATATATTTAAGTGTGAATGTTTCTCTTGAATTAAGCATGATAAGAAGGGAAATGGAATTGTTTTTGAGTTGAACATGAAGTTTTCCCTCCTCTAACCAGTAAAATTCTCTTTTTACTCCTATCCTAAAAACCCTAATTACTTAGACAATCTTTAAAACTGTTAATGGATAGGAGAATTACCTTGCCAAATCTTGGAAAACTATAGTGAAAATCATGGAGGGTGGTTTCAATAAAAGAGATCCAATGGACTCATCAAGGATTCACCGACACCCTCCTATAAAAGATATCTTAGCCAATCACTAATGGTTGGGATTTTTTGAGAATTTCAAAGGGTTTGATGATGAGAATACTCAAGAGTTTGTTGTAGGCCTCCAGCCTTAAGGAGAAGATAGTGCTACTACCATTGTATGGGGACACATCATCCATCTAAATAAAAAAGTTATCAACAGAGTGACCACATTTCTCGTAGGAGTAAGATGGAGCAAGGAAGAGAGAACAGAGGCTATCACAGCGAAGAATAACTTTTTCCTCCCTGAGGAGCAGTGAATTGAAGAAAAAAATTGAGTCAAGAGAGAGAGTCTACCCTATCCATGGGATGAGGTAGCATACCATATTTTGAAATACATATCCTATGAGGGGAGACTCAGTGTTATCTATGCCTATCATTTTAGGTTGCTCTATCAGCTAAGGTTCCAGATGGATTTACCTATCCAAAATAGATTGAATATTCCCCATTTTTTTCCAATCCATCACAAAGATGATCCAAAGAGTAGGAGGTAGAAAACATCAATTATATCTCACCATGGGCTCATAAGGCTAATTTTCATAGATTCTCTGGAGCATATTCAAAACCCTATGTCATGGATAGATTTTGTGGATATGGACATGGAGGTTTTCCTTGAAACACAAGATCAATCTCTATTAGAACTTCGATAAACAACAAAGAATGGTTTTTCAGAAGAAGAGATTGAATAAGAACAAGAATAGGTTGGTGAAGAAGAGGAATAGGTTGGAGCAAGAGAAGATGTACTAGAAGAGAAATCAGAAAAGAAGGTAAAGGAAGAAGAAGAAGAAATGGAGGCACCTACTGAAACAACAATACCCAAGAAAGACTCAGCTAATTCTATTATCACATAAGCAGGAGAACAAGGAACCCCAAATATCATTCAGGCATCTTCAAGACCTCATAAGAGGAGAAGAAAAACGTAGCAGGTAAGTGTTTCAGAAGGGAATACTGAGGAATAAGTGGTTTCCACCTTGGCAGACTTAACTACACCATTCAAGCCTAAGGGGAGGAGGCCAAGGCAAGGCCATTTGTATTTCAAGAGGATGAGAAGCACTAGAATTAATCAAGGAAATCCTCAGCCATCCTCAAAAACCCCCATCACCATTGAGGGGTCAACTAACCACTAGGAGGGAGAATTGGATAAAAATAAGAAATAATCTCAAGAGATAACCTCCCTCAAATCCAAAGGAAAATAGCCCCAGACCTCACAGAAGAAACCAAACACTAGGGGAAGCAAGAATAAATAGACCGTTAAGTTGCAAGAGGAATCTTCCATGCTACATGAAGGTAGAACAGTGCTACAGGAAAGCAGAGCAGTGTTACAAGAAGGTGTTGCACAATAAAGAGAAGGAGTTGAGGGGTTACAAGAGCAAGATTCAACCCCACAAGAGCCAGAACCTCAACCTAGCCTTGGGTCCAACTACAATTTTTTTTAGGCAGGGAAAACAATTTTGTCCAAATTTGCAGTTCCACTTCTATTTGAGCTAGAGAACGAAAGTGCTAGAACCCATAGGTGGATGCATCTTGCAAGATCCAAAGGAGTTGAAGATGTAGGGATAAATGGGGAGAGGATATGGTTGATTTGAGATTCAAATATTCTAATATGAGGAAGCAGTTGCAACAAAATACTAAGAGACAAGATGCAGGAGAAGGATGAGCATCTTACCACCATCGCAAGCTTGACCATGGATGCCATTCAGTGTATGCATCCATCAAAGACTTATTCATTGTTTCTAAAGGAACAATGGTCCCAATTCCAGATCAAAACTTTATCCCAGCATGGATCTCTCCCTTTTCAAGATTACCGAAAGTTCATTGAGTTTTGTCAAAAAGCCAATGTTGAGGATAGAGTTAAAATGGTTGGATTCTATATGCATAATCTAATATTAATTGATATGAACCTTTGGGATCCCAACTCAAGAATGGGGGATGTATAGTTAATAGCATTGGCCTCTTGGATTACTCATGAAGGAGCAAGGGCTAAGGAGATCAAAAGGGTCATGACTAGGGAGGAAAATGAACCTTTATGGATTATAATAGAATTTAGAGGACCTCATCTTGTCACCAGCAATCATAGGCTCATTATTAAATACCCTAGACTCGCACCATCCTACATAGAGAAACAATATCAATTTGTCCTACACTTTAAATATATTTTCAAGTTATTAGGAACTGAGAGCTTACAAGCTTGTCATAGGAGGTGGCACTCATTACCACATAGCCTAAGAATCAAAGAGTACCACTCTCTAGAAAGACTAATAAAATCCTTGGAGAGGACACCACTGTACAAGAGAGTGGTTCAAAGGATGAAAATCAATTGGATTGGGCTTAAATTCAGCCCTCATTTTCTATTGGGGCTACGAGAGATATGAGAGCAGGTAATATAGCAACGAGATTGGGCAAAAATAGAAAAGAATGTAGGTTTCCTCTCTGAAGAGGGCATTCCATCTGAGGTACCTTGGGATGTCAGGGAGGCCACCAGGGCCATAAATGAGATGCAATTAAGTGACTAAGTTACTCGGAGGGTGAGTAACATTTTCAATAAGGGGTAATGATGAGCCTCCTAAATAAGTACAAATCAAGGCCCATCTGGCCATCCTTCAGCTTACTTTTACCTCTCTCTTTGCATTTTATGACATCATTTTAGACTATAATGTGTTCATTGGGGAGGTTATGGAATATCTGTTATATCTGGTAGACTAACATGTTGAATGTGTAGTACAAGGAGAATTTATTGTGAAGAAGTACGTTAAAGACCAGCTGGGGGAAATGTAGGAGGCGTGTTCCCTACATTAACAGACCAAAAACTTGATTGGCTATTGGGCAGTTACTACACTTAGTGGTTGTGAGGATCTCAGAAGACTAGATCCACTTTTATAGGAATTTTGGAGGGAAACAACCCTCCTTCAAAAGAGGTTTCCCCCTCGCTCATTTTTGTATAAATAAAGGAGCCCAAGAGCTCAATAGAATTCGATTTTTTGGAGGAAAATAGTGGCTGCTAGAGCTAGAGCTTGTTACTTGTAATTTCCATTTCCATGTCATGTATTTGAACACTTTTTGATATAAATGAAAATAATTTTTCTTTCTTCAGTCTGAGTTTTTTTTAAGAGGGTTGAGTTCCCTTGGGTTAGGGCCCAACCCAAGCACCCGAGTCTCTCTCTCTCTTGTACTTTTTTGTTATGCATTTTTTTCTCTACACTTAGTTTGGTTGTGTCTCTTTTTGCAAGATCCGTTTATATGAAAAAGTCTTGCCTCTGTAGATTTATTAGTCATTTCTCTTAAAAAGTGTGGTTTTGGGCTTTGTAATGGAAAGCACAAAAATATAGTTTTTCTCTTGATGCAATAATTAGATCTTGGTTTAAATTCAACTCATCCTTTCCTCTACAATTCAACTTTCCGCAATTATTATTTTTGGCATCCTTTAGATCTTGATGTTTTAATAGTTGAATAGTCACCTAGTGTGTATGTGATACCTACTAGCTTGCAAGGGAAAGAAGAATCATTTCCATTTTCATACCCACCATCTTCCTTAGCACCCTCCTCCCATTCTCCTCCATTCCTCTAAATGGTTTGGATGCAGAGATTACATTACAGATTTACTAGAGGTTGTCAATTTTCATTTCTCCCTTGTGCAAGATGGGCTCTTGAGGAAAACTAAGCTTGGAAAGGTCTTACATACTCTTCTCCAACCTTCTAACATATTTCGCCACCTTCAAATCCTCTTTAGAACCCTTGGAATTCTTTCAGATGAAATCTTGTAGTAATACAAGGCATCTTGTAGCATCCCATAGCACCTCACAGAATCCACTAGAGCTTGAACATAATTTCTCCTTAAGCCTAAATGTTTCTTCTTAACCCTCCACAACGTATTTTAGGCCTCGGGAACAAGCTTGAGGAAGATTAGAGACCTCTTAGAACTCTTATTTTCATCACTATTATTTTATTTCTACAATTAGGGTTAGTTGTTATGATCATGAATTCAATAGCACATAAGTAGTTTACATTGACATTCCTTGAAGTATTTGTAGGAGTTTGTAATGAGAATAGGATTTACTTTGAATGCAATAGTTTAGGGTTGATTTCATGGTATTTACTTCTTGCGTGTAGACTGGGTTTATTTTCCTGAAATTTATTTTTAGTAGCAGATTAGGGTTTATTTCCAAGTATTTCTTTCCTTGCAATAGATCATAATTTTCTCTTATGTAATAGGACAAGTAATATTTTCCTTTCTTGCAAATTTAGATCAATAAAATACCTTATTTTGAGCTTACAAAATGGCCTATGTACACCTTCATTTGATTCATTTCCTAAGAGCATCTTAGGTAGAACCTTGTTTACTTTGCATATAGCACTATCACCTCTTAAGTTTGTGTGAATCTTGGATTGATAAATTAAAGTTGGTAGCCCTAGAAGTTGCAACATTCTTGTTGTAATACTATATCTCATCAACAAGTTTTGATGAAAATGGACAGCCATCTATAGTTGTCAAAGAGATAGAGGAAAAACAAAATCTAAGTTTTATTCCAAGTGAAGAAGGAGTGTCCTTACAAAGCATGGAAGAAAGGTGTTACCAAAGACTTGTGATGAAGGAAGATGAGGCAGCACAGTCTCATAAAAGTATTAACTGAAATCTATACAATTTTTTGTAGTAAAATTACTAAAGGACATTTGTAACCTACTACTGCATTAGACAGGACATAGTTAGCTCAGGAAGATAGCCAAAAGGAGGACAATGATGAAGAACGTCATAGGAATGCAATGCTCATAAGGGATGGTTAAGGTCTTATGCCAAAGGAAAGATATGTCGGCTTCAAGGAAGAAGAAAATATCGTAGAGGAATGGTTGGTAGAGGACACAAATTCTTATTATGAAATTAAGGCTACAAATTCAGTTAATTTTACTAATTTGTTTGAAGAGTTATAACTTCTTGAGAAGAGATTAGTAAATCATAAAGTGCATATTCCACTTGTAAAATTGAAGCTAGAAGGAGAGATAATTATATTGGAAGATAACAATGAGGAGGAAGTGGCAAGGCATGAACCACAGATAGTGAAGCAGGTGTATAAACTAGAATTTGGTAAGAGGCTTGAAACTCTTATTCACAATCTAGATATGCAACAGAAAGTAAGAGATGAAAGTAAGTTTCAGCGGTCAAGGATAAATTTGGATGAGGAAATTGACATATAGTGGATGTTGATGAAGAGAATGATCACGAAAATGAGTAAGAGGAAAAGGACATCCAATAGCAAAGTACAGCTAACTAAGAAGCTTTGCATCAGCAAGGCAAGTGGACGAGAGTAACATAGCATTTGGAAGCCCGGGGAATTGAAGGAAACAACAACAATTGAATGGATGCATGCATAGAAGAATATACAACTACAACACAAAGTTTGGGTTCTAGGGGGACTATTGCATCAAAGGATTATGACCAAGAGGTCAAATTTTTTTTTGCTTTGAGGTTCTGATGCCAAGCTTCCGAAATCCATCAATATTTTTAAAGAAAAATCTCTAAAAGGTGCTTCAACATTGAAAAGGAATTCTAATTCCTATTTTGTAAATAATCTTAGTTTCTTTCATTATTATAGAAAGTATGAGGCACAGTTGTAGAAAAGATATGGATAGGTAAGATTTTGTGAATAAGAAAAAAGCAAATGTGTCTTGAAAAGCATGAGATATTTATGAAATAAATCATGGAGTGATCTATGGATCCAGGAAAATTTACTTTGTTTTTAAATGTTATATTTAATCATTGTAAGCCTAAGGGAAAAACTAATGACCAAAGGAATGTAAATCTGGCCAAAAGAAGGGAACGAGACTCTAAGTAGAATCATGTATGCAGAATTGAAAGAATAAATTATTAGTCATATGATTTAATTCTAGTGTGTGTCTTCTGGAGTTAATGGAGTTTTAGATATCGTATATGAGTTTGAAACTAAATGAATAATTTGAGTTTTTTAAATCTATCATGCAAATCACATGCTAGGATCAAAGGCCATTTTGAGAGAAGAACTCTGCCTGATTTTATGTGTTGATTTATTGACTATAGAGTCAAAACGAGACGGAAAATATCCAAGGAGAAATGCATTGAAATCTATGCATCAAAGAAAGAGAGAAATTTTTTCCACGAAATGAAACCTTGTGTTGAACAAATGAAGGTTTATTGAACTTGAATTTAATGTGTTAAGATCTCGAAACTCTGCATTAAGTGTAATAGAATCTGATTTTTGGACTTTATTGTGGATGTCAGGCCAGGCAGTAACTCCTCAAAACAAATTGATTCATATATTATTCCTTCAAGTTGGTCTTTATTTCCAACAGAAAACGAAATGTTTGGTCTAGTAGTAGTTAGGTAGTTGAGACTTCCTACAAGCTGTCTACACTTTGTTGCATCCTCAAATTCTTTTCCTTCAATAGATGTGAGCTTGAAGTTTTGTTCCATTGGAGTAGTAAGAGGATTGCATTCTGTCATGCCAAACATGTTCAACAGATCTCCAATGTACTTCTTTTGAGAAAGAAATATGGACTTCGGATGTTGGGTTACTTCAATACCAAGATAGTAATGAACATAGCCCAAATTAGTCATTTCAAAACTTTTCCCCAATTCCTTCTTTATGGATGCAATGTAGTTTTCATTATTCCCTATCATCAAAAGATCATCTACACATAGCACAAGATATACAACTGTTTTTCCAACTTTCTTGACAAATAAAGTTGCATCATCAAGATCATAATGTTTGAAATTGAGTTTCAGAAGATGCTCAATTAGTTTTTCATACCAGTCTCACGGTGCTTGTTTGAGGCCGTACAAGGACTTCACAAGTTTGCATACTTTATGTTCATTTCCTTGCACAGCAAATCCTTCAGGCTGAGACATAAAAACATTCTCTTTTATATCTCCATTCAAGAAAGCAATTTTTACATCCATTTGATGGACTTTCCAACTTTTCTGAGCTGCTAGGGCAAAGAGTGTCCGGATGGTAGCCCATTTTGTTGTGGGGACAAAAGCCTCCTCATAATCGACCCCTTCCTTATGTGCAAAACCTTTTTCCACAAGCCTAGCTTTGTGCTTGTCAAGTAGGCCATTAGCTTTATACTTGTTCTTGTAGACCCACTTGCAGCCAATTGGTTTGGTTCCTAATGGAGGATCAACCAGCTTCCAAGTGTCGTTCTTTATGAGGGCATCATACTCCTTTTGCATCACTTCTTTCCATTCATCATGAGAAGCGACTTCTTTGAAGGAAGTTGGTTCAAAATTTGGTAGACAATTTCAATTCACAATCATAAGAAAACG